>PVKH010020001.1:0-14704 GCA_004027955.1 Chaetophractus vellerosus | reverse complement strand
TCTGTGATCCATAACCTCTTCAGCTGTGAATCCATCACAGTATCCAATTGTAATGAATAGGAAAATGAAATAATAATAGTTTTTAAATGTAAGAGTTAAAATACAGGTGGACTTGTTAATACAAAATAATTTTAGAAAATTAAAAATATAAATGAAAAATAGAAAAATTCTGGTGTCCAGTCTATTCCATGATACTTTCCTCTTATCACTCTTAGGCAGCCCTCCTTTTATCATTTAATTTTCAAAGAAGCTTTGGGTCACAGCAGAGCCACAGACAAAATACAAAACATTCTTATGTACTCATCCCCCTCCTCCATTTCTCCCCATACCGAAATCGTTTTGTATGTGAATGGCTGCTCCAACATAACAGACATATGGATAGTGAAACATAAATGCTCAGTGGCCATGTATGACTGGTGGCTGCTCCAGTAAGTACTAGGAGCTTGTTGCCCTTGGTCTCATCGGTACTGTGAGTGGAGATTTTATACTGTTCCAAACCATACTTTAATGGCAAATTTAACTTTACTTTGAAATATGTGCTTTCTGAAACCTAGATTTCTCCTTTACTTTTCACTAGACTAGGGATGTATCTGGAAAGTGGGAGAAGGAGGATAAGCATGTGTCAATTCACGGCTGAGTGATTAAATTTTATAGTAAAAGAGATCAAGGTATGAATTTCCTAATTAAAGGAATGACTCATGACTTTAAAGAGGCATTAAAATGGGGAGTGCAGAAGTTATTCAAATTTAAAATTTGTCTTATATTGAAATGTATACAATTTTATGTAATTAAATTTTTAAAAGAGTCAAGAAAATATTCATAAACAGGAATTTTGGATGGTGGATTTTTGGAGGGTTCTTTACTTATCTGTTTATTAGTTTGGATCATTTAGGTATGAAAAATTGCATTCCATCTTCTATTTATTCTTTCTGTATAAAAGGAGAATATAGGATACTAATGTATGTTTTCTGGAAACCTGCTTGTCTTTAGTAACTACGTTTTTCCTTTCAAATTAGCATAAATAATAGGACAGAGTTTTTTTTACTGATCTTGTTGGGCCCCAGTAGCTTCTATGGCCAGTAGTATTGTATGGTTCTATGTTTTAAAAACTGAAATGGTATTTATCAACACGAAAACTAATACTTTGGTAATAACGACTATTTTTATTTAGTGCCTTCTACAAGTTGCATTTCTTAGATTCTCAAAAATAACAAATATCTTATTGCATGGTAGGCATTACTTGAACCATTTTGTGGGTGTGGAAAAACTAAATTTCAAAGAGATTGTGACTAGGCAATGGCTATTACTTGCAAGTAGAAAAGCTGGGTTTTGAATTCAGGGCTATAGAATGCCAAAGCTCATCTAGCATCAGGAGGCGAATAAAGTGATTTAAGGAAACATAAGTGCCTTTGATGCACTCTGCAATTATTGTTTATGGTCTTATGAAAAACAAGAGAGGTGCTTTCCAGTAACTTTATGACTTCTTATGTGTGTGTGTGTGTTGGTGATGGGGGAATTGTTCCTCCGTAAAATCTCTAGAAATCCTACTTTAGGAACAAAATGCACTGGCAAACAAGAATTCCATAATACAACACAACACAACACAACACAGACCTGTTTTAGTCTACAGAAAACATATGGGGACATGCTACCCAAATGGTAGCAAGATTCAGTCTGTTTAGACGTGGCTCTTGGTCAAAAGATGAGAACACCAGACCCTTCAAGCTGCTTGGACCCACAAAACAAATGCTGCAGTGACTTCAATGCGTTGCAACACTCCTGAGAGTCGACCATATCTGTAACTAACTGTCCAAATTTGTCATATATACCTGTAGAATCCTATACCTGGAAAATTCAGTAATTCACAATTATGTTGTTTCTGGAGTTCTTCAAAAGTTGCCACTTTATTTACTTTCTCACCTCCTGTTGTCCCCGGTCTAATCCATTCTGTCTGCTGCCAGAGAACAATCACTGGTATGAGGATAAGACTATGGACTCTGGAATCAGACAAAAAAGTGTGTTCAGATCCTGGCTATGGAGTATGATCGCAGTGGAACTGTATATTTCTTCTCTTGAAAGGGAGGTTAATATTCTTTCTTCACAAGATTACCATGAAGATTAGCTAAGATAAGGTGTGTAACGTCCCTAGCACACTGCCTGGCACTTACCTTTGATTTATGGATATTCTATTTTTACTGCTAAGATGCTATTGTAAATGAGATACTTCTTTAAATTATAGATGACAAAATGACAGATACATTTCTGAGCATTCCAGGTAGCTGTGGGAAAACCACAGGGAAAGAAATTATTTACAGTCACAGATATACTTTGTTATAATGCAATGCTTTCTTGAAATGTGCTTAGAAAAGAAATCCTCTCTGCTCACCTTCAGAATTCCCCAAGGCAACAACTACATGCTTTGCCACCTCCAGAGGATCATTCAGCCACTGCTATGTCCATAGGCTCAGCTTTGGAAATAGTGAAAATATTTCACTCTATGGCCCCTATTTTTATCTTAGAATTTCTGTTCAGAGTAGCGTGTAATAAAGATGTGTGGAATGTTATGTTACAAATGGTATAGTAGTTTTCTATTTTCTTTCCAGCCCAAAGCAGATTGGGAGCTACTGGGAATAAGTTGGTTTACATTTCATGAGCTCACAAATTCAGAATTAGAACTCAGGCTCAATTAACTATTATTAATTTATTCCATTTCATTACCTGTGCCGTACAGATTTACATATATTTTAAAAATGGGATTCATAGGAACCACAGCTTCATAAAGGAAAGGAGATTTAAAGGTCTTGCAACACCTTAATTTCATAGATGAGGTGGTGAGGTCCAGAGAGGTTAACTAACTTGCCACTGGCAGCATCGTCACTAATGGTAGCTAGCGTTGGGAACGGGTGTATTGTTTTTTGACATAAATCTTACCAGTCAATCAAATAATGTTTAATAGTCAGCCTCAAGAACTTAGCATATCACTAAGAACAATGGAGACTACAAACAAAATACATCACATAATTTGCTTGCATTAAAAACTGCTGCTATGCATAATGGGTTTTTCAAGAGAGTTAGAGGGCTAGATGTGTTTCAAGGGATTCACCCTCCTATGACCTAGACTGGCTCAGATGGCTTCCTCTTGATAGTTGATTGGTCCATGGGTGATAGCTAACTTTGGAGTGACCCATTCATCCACTGGACATTGCCCTATAATTTGCATAACCTGACTTAAAAATATGAACTGGGTCCCTCAAGTTCTTTCTCAAAGGGAAAATTTAGTTTTCTTTGGCACATAAAACATCTGTGCAAAAATAACACATTTATTTAAACTTTAACCTGGGTAATTTAACCTTGATAAATGTTCACAAATTGTGCATACCTGTGTAACTACCACTCAGATAAAAAAATGAAAACATTATCATCCCAGAAGTCCTCCTTGAATTCCCTCTAGTCATTACCATCCTCCAAGTGTAACCACCATTTTGACTACTATTTCTATCTATTAACTTTGGTGTTTTTTTTGAATCTTATATGAATGGATTCATATTATGTTCATACTTTTGTGTCTCGTTTAATTTTATCTCACATTACATCGATAAATAGATACATTTCGTTTATCCTTTTCCACATAACTTTTGTTCTTTAATTTTTATTTTAATCCCCCCCCCATCCCCCCGCTGTTTGCTGTCTGTGTCCATTTGCTGTGTGATTTTCTGTCTGTTTCTTTCTGGTTTCTTGTTTTTCTCCTTTTGGCTTCACTGGGATTTGATCCTGGGAACCTCCCATGTGGGAGAGAGGTACCTAGTCGCTTGCGTCACCTCAGTTCCTGGTGGTCTGTCACATCTCGCCTCGCCTCTCCCCTGCATCTCTCTTTCGTTGCATCATCATCTTGCTATGTCACTCGCCGCGCAGGCCTATCTAGCCTTTACCAGGAGGCCCCGGGGATCGAACCCAGGTCCTCCCGTATGGTAGACGGAAGCCCAGTAGCTTGAGCCACATCCGCTTCCCTGTTCTTTACTTCTGATTGCTGTATAGCATTTCATTATATGAATATGCCATAATTTATTTATCCTTCTAGTATTGATGGACATTTGGGTTGTGTAGTTTCTGGCTATTATGTACTGCTATGATATTTTAGTATGTGTACTAACTCTTTGGGCACCATATGTACTTATTGTGAGTATGTTCTAGTTTGCTAAGCAGCTGAAAGCAGATAACCGTAAAATGGATTGACTTTTAACAGTGGGGTTTTATTTGCTTACAAGCTTAAGTTTCGAGGCTGAGGAAGTGTACAAATCAAGGCATTATCAGGTGGCTTTAACAGATTGCCAGTTTTCCAATTAGTTGTATGTTTTATCCTATTACCATGAGTGTATGATTATTCTAATTGCTCCATATCCTCACAAGAAATTAGTACAGTCAGTGTTGTTAAGTTTAGCCATCACAGTGGAGCTTCAGTATTTGGTACCTCATCATGGTTGAGTTTACATTTCCATGGTGAATAATGATGTTGTGATGATGATGATGTGTTCATTTACTTCTTTTGTAGAGTGCCTTTTACAAGTCTTTTGTTCATTTTCCTTTTTTTTTCATTGATTTGTAGAAATTATTTATTTTGGATACTAGTTTTTTGTCAAATTATATGTATTGAAAAATATCTTCTCTATTTGTAAGTTGCCTTTTTACTCTTTCTGATGTCTTTTGATGAACACAAGTTCTTGATTTTAATATTGCCCATATTATTAGTCTATAGTTGATGATTAGTACTTTTGGTGTCCTGTTTAAGAAATCTTTGCCTATCATTGGGTCATAAAGATAGTCTCCTTGATTTTTTTCCTAGAAAAACTTTGTTTTGCATTTCATATTTATGTCTATATCCGCCTAGAATCAATTTTGTGTATGTTGTGAGGTAGGGGTCAATACTCATTATTTTCTCCATATGGATATTCAGTTGACTGAGCTCCATTTATTGAAAAGGCCATCTTTTCTTAATTGGAAGGCAATAAAACCTTTATCATAATCAAGTGGCCAATTACGCTTGGGCCTGTTGATTAGTTTATCTAGGCTAGTGTGTCAATTCTGAACTATCTTAATTATCAGAACCTATAATTGATATTGACACATGGGGATCTAAGTCCTCCAACTTTAGGTGATTCATGGCTCTTTGCATTTGCATTTTAACAGCGCTGTTAAAACATGTGACCTCCCATGAGGGAGAGAGGTGCTCAATCGCTTGGGCCACCTCAGCTCCTGGCTTTGTTGTGTTTTCTTTGTATCTCCTCTTTGCGTCATCTTGTTGTGTCAGCTTGCTGCGCCAGCCATCACACCAGCTCACTGTCTTCCTTGTCTCCTTGTCTTCTCCAGGAGACACTGGGAACAGAAACCGGGCCTCCCATGTGGTAGGTAGGAGCTCAGTTGCTTGAGCCACATCTGCTTCCCAGTCCTTGGATTTTGATTGGGTTTTTATTGAATCTACAGGCCAATTTAAAGAGAATTAATATTGTTTACCCACCCACGAACATGGCATATCCTTCATTTATTTAGGATTCCTTTTGTTTGTTTCAGTAATGTTTTGCTTTTCCAACATATGTCTTGAACACCTTTTATTTTTAGGTGTTTAATTTTGAATGTTATAATTTGTATTGGCTTTTAAAATTCTTGTCATACCTTTTTTTGTTTGTATATAGAAACACATTGATTTTGCGTGTTGACCTTGTGTTCAGCGACTTTTCTAAATTCATGTGTATAGGTTCTCCTGGATTTTCTATTACACATTCATGTTTTCTGTGAATAAGGACAGTTTTTAAGTTATGTAATTAGTGAATTAATTAATACCTTATGACACTGGATAGGCCCTCCAGCACAGATTGAATTGAGAAGATGATAACAAACATCCTTGTCTTTTTTTGATCTCAGTGGGGAAAGCTTTTAGTATTTTACCAATATGTTTATGGTTGGTTTTTAAAGTAGATACTCTATAACATATTAGGGCATTTGTTCTCTTCTATTTCTACATTCTATGATTAGCTTTTTTTTTTTTTAATTGCTGTGTTTTGGATTCTCTTGTGTTTTTGTATCTGTGTGAAAATGTAATAATGCTGGAAAATTTGGCTGGAGGCAGCGATGAAACTCTTCCTGGGAAGAGGAAAGGAAATCTCAGCTTCTTCTGAATGGCCTTAGATATCAGCAGAAATTTAGTTTAATTGGAAAGAAATTATGAATTGTTTAGTAACATGATGAAATATTTTAAATATTAACCTGATGAGTTTGTGACATGCATTAGAAAGAGGAGAGACTAGAGACAGATATCTTAACAATAATCTAGACTTGCTAAATGAGGGCTGTTGGGGATTGAATCATGTCTCCCAAAAAAGGCATGTTCACGTCCCAACTCCTGGTCCTGTGGGTGTGAAAACATTTGTAAATAGGACCTTTGAAAATGATAGTTAGTTAAGGTGAGCCCAAACTGAAAGAGGTTGGACCTTAATCCAATATGGCTGAAATCCTTATGAGCAAAGAAATTTGGACCCAGAAGGAGAAGCCATGGGGGACAGCCAGAGGCTGAAGCCAGCAGAACCTGGAAGAGAAAGGAGATGACACCACCATATGCATTGCCATATGAATGAAAATCCAAGAACCGAGGATATCTGGCTGCTAGCTCCAGCATACTTTTGGAGAGACAGCATTGCCTCACTGACAGCTCGACTTTGGACTTCTCCTACCCTCAAAACTGTGAGCCCTTAAATTCCCATTGTTTAAGTCAACCTATTGTTTAGTATTCATTTTAACAGCTGGGGAACTGATACAGGGGCCTAATGGAGCTGAGGTGGAAGTGAACCTGAAGAGTTTTGGAAGGAATAAACTCAGAATTTTTGTTAGGTATTGTCAGAGAAGTATGTTAACATTGACTTCAAAGATATAGTCCCAGAGATTGGGCATAGATGATTTCATAGACTAAAATTGAAAGATGGGTGGTGTGGCAGTTTGGTATTGTTTATGAATTCCAAAAATAGATATTGGATTATGTTTTTAAACTGGTCTATTCCTCTGGGTGTATTAGATTGTATTATCTTCAGAAGTTTCTCTTTTACTTGATTAAATAATGATTGGGGCTTTGATTAGGCCATTTTACTAGGGCGTTGAGTCCCTTCCCCCTTGGTGGTCAGGGATTCACAGAGAAAACTACATGGCAGAGGAGTTTTGATATTGGAAAACTCCTGGAAGTCAACATACAGAGAAACAGATATGTGAGGAAGGAGAGAAGGTGCCATTAAACACAGCAGAGGCCCTGGGAAGAGAGATGAGCCATTAGCCTGAGAGTCTACAGCTAACCTTGTGAAGAGAGCAGAGCAGCTGAGCCTGGAGAAGAGTGAGCCCCAGGAGAGAGACAATACTTATTCCAGCCTACAGCTGATATTGGAAGAAGCTGGGCCCATGGAGCCTTAAGAGGAAGAGGAAGCCTGGACCCTTGCAAATGTTGGCAGCCAGCTTGCTCTAACACATGGCAACAGACTTTGGTGAGGGAAGTAACTTATTATGGCCTGGTAACTGTAAGCTTCTACTCCAAATAAATACGCTTTATAAAAGCCAACAGATTTCTGGTACTTTGCATCAGCATCTCTTTGGCTGACTAATAAGGTGGTATAGTTTGAAGCTTTTATGGGCCCTAGGAAAGGATGTGTCCTTAGAGCTAATCCATTCTTCTATGTGTGAACCTATTGTAGTTAGGGCCTTTTGATTAGATTACTTCAGTAGGGCATGGCCCAAGATGGGTCTAATCTACTTACTTGTGTCCTTTATAAATGGAATGAATATGGAGAGAGACACAGAGAGAAACTCCTAGAAGCTGAGAGAGAAAATGTCACAGAAGCAGAGAGGGAAAGAACCCACAAGAGAAGGAGCTGAAGTAAACTGAATCCAGGAAAGAAACCAGAAGCTGAAGCAATGAAATCCAAAAGAAAAAGGAGAGACCAACAGATGCCTCCCTTTGCCAGTCTTTTGGGAGAAAGCATTGCCTGATGAAGCTGTGATTTGGATATTTTCACGGCCTCGGAACTGTTAGCTTATAAGTTAATAATTCCCCATTGTAAAAGTCAACCCCTTTCTAGTATATTGCTTTTGCTAGCTTTTAACAAACTAAAACAATGGGAAAAGAATTTTTTTTAAGGGAAAAATGAAGATCTTTATTTTGGATGCTGCGAAGTGAGGGCCTTTCTTCCACCAAAGCGTAAGCTCTTTTGGTGCAGGCTGTAGGTCTCCAGCCTGCAAACAGATCTCAGTTCTAGTCATGTGATAAGTTGAGACATGTTTGTTAAATTATTAGGTGATACCTATGTGGAGACAAAGTACAGTGAGATTTAGGTGTGAAATTAGGTCGAGAGATATTTGGGAATTACCTGTGGAGGTAATGATTGAGACTTTTAGGTGAACTTATTAAGAGATCAGAGCACACAGATATCTATTTATTATATGAATAAGAGAATTAATGAGTACATATAATTAGGGATTTTGTAGTTCCTGTCTTAATGTTGAGGACAGCCTTACAAGGTAACCCCTGGTAGGAAGGTAGAATCTTCAAAAAGTGATCCAATGGTAATTATTACATTGAATGGAGAAAAGACTCAGAAGTTGGTGAAATGAGGGTGGAGAATTTTCCTGTTGCAGGTTGTCTATAATGCTAAAGTAAATTACTCATCAAAGAGAACATTTTAAAGGGGGGAGGGAGTAAAAGTAAAGCTGTGATCACCTATCTAAGGACAGTAATTGTTCTTTAACTACATGTAGAGCCAGCCAAAAGTTTAGTATTGAGATAAGGATCGTCTGAGCATTTTTTTTTTATGTTACATATCCCCCCCCCCTTTCTGCTTGTTCTTTTGCTGTGTTCATTTTTGCATTCTTCTGCTTGTCTCCCCCCATTGCGGCGACCCGCCGAGTCAGCTCACCACGCGGTGGCCTTGCCTGCTCGCGGGTGCCTTGCCTTGCCCGTGGCGGCTTTTTGCCCTGCCCACGGCGGCTTTGCCCCGCCCATGGCAGCTTGCCTTCTCAAGGCGATCTGCTTGCTTGAAGAGGCCCCGGGAACCAAACCCGGGGCCTCCCATGTGGTAAGCCGGCCCTGTCTGAGCATTTTTAAAGCAGGAGAGGAGACTTCTATTCTGGA
Organism: Chaetophractus vellerosus; assembly: GCA_004027955.1. Lineage (NCBI taxonomy): Eukaryota > Metazoa > Chordata > Mammalia > Cingulata > Chlamyphoridae > Chaetophractus > Chaetophractus vellerosus. The sequence goes on along the minus strand of PVKH010020001.1, from coordinate 5,547 downwards.
GAAGAGTAGGGAATGGAACCCAAATATGGTGATGGAAGGTGTAGGAGAGGCCCTGAACAAAATAAAAATCTTTTAAAAAGGATAGCAGGAGTAAGACTGTGTCACAAGGAATTTTATAAACCTGAAGTTTGAAGCACAGTGGAGTTTAAAGTATCTGAATCGAAAATTAAGAATTGTCATTACGAAGGTCAGCAACCTTCCATGATAGAGAAAATGAATATGTTCTGGACAATGATTGGCTTTCAGGAAAACCTACAAATTGCATATGGTTTGCTCTTATGTGATACTTGTGTTCATTTAGATGCTGGTTGAATGCTCTTCTGAAATTAAAGATGAACAACAGATTCATGCACATACTTCATAACTTTATTTCTGATTACTAGCGGGTTTTTATCTTTTGGTTCTACTGAGCATGCCGTTATTTTCATTTTCCATAGGCTGCCATTTTGAAGAGGTGAAGTATTTGTCAAAACACAGTAGCTGATATGTATTGCTATCAGATCAACCAAGGCTTTTCTAGCGGGGCACAGTAGTTACCCAAATTACAGCATGTTACCACCTGCCTTTTTTAATCTTAAAATATATGATGTATTTGGTCTTTTCCATTTTGATTCCCTAGTGTTTGGCGGGTCTATTATATGAATGAGAGAATTAATGAGTACATATAATTAGGGATTTTATAGTTCCTTTTTATTTCTTTATATTTTAATGCCATTCTAGAAAGATAACTATTTGAAAGTATTAATTGTTTCTGCTTAGTGTTATTTATGAGATGTAAACTCTTATCATTTGTTTAATGTATTGAGATTGTTTAATGGTATGTTTGTGTTACTACCTTTGGAATCAGAATAGAACCTAAAGTAATATAGTTGCATTTGAGAAGTCTGGGGTTGAAGGAAACATAATTTACCTAAATTATAAGAAATTATTTTTTAAGATTTAATAGCTATTTGGGGTAACAGATTCATGCACATCAGAAATATACCTTTGAAATGCATTTTCAGAATTGTCCATTTTATATTGAAAACATTCTCAAAGGATGTAGTTCATTTGTGATATGAAAAGTTAAATCCCTTTAGTATCTGTACATGTATTTGGATGCCACTAGGGAGGGAAGGGAAGAGGTGATTTTCTTTAAAGTCATTTATCTAGGGTTTCATGTAGAAGATATATAAAAATGCCAGTAAGTCTCTAAAAACTTTAAGAAATGACTTAAGGAAAGTGTTAACTTTCTAATTAGGGGAAAAAAGTTAAAAAAACATTGGTTTATTGTAATGTTGGGCAAGATTTCAAATGATCTCAGATTTGGAATGTATTTTTCTTTCCTTTATTGGAGAAGTGTCTCAGATTAGGCTGTTAGTTCAGAAATACTTATTTTAGTTAATCTGTTTCAAGAAACATACCAAAACTATCTTGTTGCAATTGGCTGGTTTATCTACTTTTCACAAATAAAGATGCTCCACTGTTGTGCATTACCTATAGAGCTCCTATCGAAGTTATTTATAATAGTCAATATAGAATAGGGGTTAGAATCATGAAGACTGGGAGTCTTACTGCCAATTTTCATAACCTGGTTTTGCTGCTAAACAAGTTACCGAATTTATCTGTGTTTCCTTATCCATAAAATGGAAATAATACTACTACCTACCTCATAGAGTTGTAAGGAATAACATAAGTAATATATAATGTAGTAGTTCGAACAGTTCCTGTTCCGTAATTCCTTATATAATAAATTAGTATAAGTATTTGTGGATGCTTTTAGCTCTGCTCCGACTACATGTACTGCTGAGAATTGACATCATTCCACTTAGTGGGCAATGTAAATTAATTTCTTTGGTTAGAGGTTATATTAATATGCTAGCTGTTAAAAGAAATGCCATAAAATGTGTTGGCTTAATAACATGAATTTATTGGCTCACAGCTGCAGAGGCTGGAAGACTTGCTTCCTCCTGGGGAAGGTATCTTTGGCTGACCAGCAATCTTTGAGATTCCTTGGCTATTCTTTCACATGGCAGCAAAAACTCCCTTTCTCTTCTGGGTTCCATTTTCTTCCAGCTTCTGGCTTCTCCCCGTGACTTCTCTGTTTGGGTCCAATTTCCTATGTTTATAAGGACTTAAGTCATATTGGATTAAGGCCCACTCTCCTTCAGTTTGGGCACACCTTTACACACCTTAACTAATAACATTTTCCAAGGTCTTATTTACAAATGGGTTTACTCCCATAATACTGGGTTTTGGGACCTGAACATGCCTTTTGTAGGAAACATGATTCAGTCCCCAAGCAGATTCCTTCTTATGGAAGAGCTGTGTATTTACATATAGTTAGGGGACTGTCCTTTAAATGAAACTTTTCAAGGACTGTCATTTAAAACACAGATATTTTTTGAGTTGTACTTATTTTAAACTGTAAAAATGCATTCCTCTTATTGGGGAAATACATGTCAGCACATGGTCTGTTAACTCCCAATAATTATTTGATGAAGTTATTTTACTTATGAATATTTCTCAGAAATTAGAATAGAGATTAATCTATATATTTATTTATAGAACTAACCTTCATTTTAGTATTTCAGTTTTATATATATATCTCTGAATAAGATTTTTAAGCCTGCATTTTGGCAATTTTTATTTAAAAATTATTTTTCAAGGTACTTTTGGCACTCCTTGGCTGCTGTACTATTATTATATTTCAAAATCATTTGTGTTTTTGTGGTATTACTTAAAAAAAAGATAAACTTATAATTTATGTACTGCTCAGGATTTTCTCTCTGGTCAGTTTTTCACCAGTGTTTGACTATGTGTGTGGTATGTGGTACGTTTGTGTGTTTGAATGTGTGTGTGAGAAAGAGAGAGATGGATTCTTATCTGTGGGCATATTGTCATTGATTTACTGTTGAATAATAAATATTTTGAAATATTTGCTCTGTGAAATGTCAGAAATGTCTATAATCATACAGAACTTATCACAGTCCATGTAAAAGGTCTTTTAAATCATTTTTTCATATTAGTTTTTTAATCATATTTTATTGATCCTGATTTAGCATATAAAATATAAATGCTTTTAAACTGTAAGACATATTCATATGTAAGACATTAGAATTTGGACTTTCAGGGTTTTTAAAAAAGTATTTATTGGAAAGGAGTCTTCTGTCCACATGACAGAGTTCTTTTTTTCACCAGCGTTTAGTGTTACTAAAGATAGCATCTTGATGTAGATGAGGGAAATGGACATTAATCAGTTATTTCCATGGCAAAATTTGGAATTAATCCTAGTTCAAAGAGATAGCTATGCTTTGTACATGGATTTAGTTAAATAATATATGTAGACCGTCACTGTAAAACATACAGTAAATGTTCAATAGATGATAGCTATTTGTTTTTACTTATTTATTTGTGGCTCATTTTATTGACTGTTAGCTTCTATAGAGCAGTTGTGGTGGTACATGATTCTCGGCGTCCTTACTGCCTGGCATATAGGCAATTCAGGACTGAATTAATAACAGAATGTAAGCACCATGTAATATATATCACTGTTATAAATCACTGACCTTCATCACCTCACAGCAGTTGCATGGATTATATTCTTTGACCTTCTCCAAATTCAGTATTTTTTGGTTTTCAAAGGGGTCCTTTTTGGTCTTTTAGAACAAGTGAACTTGCATTATTTGTCATTCTTTTTTTTAAAATTTTTAAATTCTTTTAAAAATATACTTAGATTACATAAATGTTACACAAAAAATATAGGGATTCCCATATGCCCTACCTCCCACACCGCTCATAACCTCTCACATAAACATCCTTCATTAGTGTGGCACATTGATTGCAATTGATAAACATATCCTGGGGCTTTGCTATTAAGCATGGACCATAGTTCACATTGTAGACCACACTCTCTCCCACACAGTTCTGCATGTTTATATGATGATATAAAATGGCCTATATCTGACGTTGCAATGTCACTCAGGACAATTCCCCAGTCCTGAAAAAGCCCTGTATTACAACTGCTTTTCCCTCTCAACAAATATTTTTATTTTCTGGTATATTTATGGGAGAAGCATAAGATTAAGCAATCCATTTGATAGTCTACTAATTTGCCTGTCATTAGGAAATACTAATTGATTATGTACTTCTTATGACAGCTATCTATTGTATACCAGATTATGAGCTACAGAAGGGCCAAGAATATGATGTCTGAATGCAAAAACTGGATTGATGAGTTTAGCCAGTCAAAACGGTTGTTCAATATGGCACTCAGCAACCTGTAAGATATTTATTAAAAACATCAAATAAATCCTCTTGTTTTTGTATCACTATGTCAAAATGTCAGTTAAACAAATTTATTCAGTTCTTTGATCCATCTTTCAAATTAAATTGTAACGTCTGCCTATTTTAAAGCTTCCTTGGTTTCACATGTGTGAAGAGATTAAACCAAAAAGTATACAAAAAAAATACCTTGTCTGATATTTTCTAATGATTATAAAATATTTTGAAAGTGCAAATTTCATTTAAATGTCAACCATAATTAAGCTTGTGCCATTTGTTTTTCTACTCAGGTTTTACAGATTGATGGAATGTTTTCCCCAAAATTCAATAAATATTTGTTTTATTTCACATGAATTAATTCAGAAGTGGATAAGAGCAACATATTTTAATCAAGTATTGTTGTGATGGACTAGAAAATAAATTTACTCCTTAAACAAACTGTTTACTGTGAATTTGAATGGAATTTGTCTTAGCATCAGCAGGCTAAACATACAAGGCAACAATTAATAGGAAAGCCAGATGTGTATACTGCATTTTGAATAAGGGAACTTATTTTTCTTGAATATGTCAGATCTTTAATATATAAAATTCGTAGATATTTACCCCACAGTGTACCTAGCTATGTTTAGACAACACCTATTGTTGTGAAGTTAGTAGAGAAATTCTCAGGCTGTATGAATTAAGATTTTTAAATTGGTACTAAATATATTTTTATCATGATTTAATTTTCTGTTGCTTTCAAGTCTTTAATTTTGTTTTTCTGTGAATATATCACACAGTCACACTTAAAAGTGCTGGGAAGTGGACTGGAAATTTAGAAATGACTGGGCATTCTCATCCTATTCGTACCCCTTTCTACCTGCCACTTAAACACCTCAAAGATTTTAACAATTTTAGCATAAAGATTATAAAACCGCTTCCTGATGGTGGCGAATTAAGAGAAGGATGTCAGTGTTCTTTATATGTGAATGCAAACTTGTGCTTGGCCAGGTCACTTTGGCAGAATGTAGTAGTGTATGCAGTAGTTTTAGGTGCAAGTCCAGATGAATACAGGCTTACTTTTGTGGTGCAGTCCAAATCACATAAATTAGGCATACAAAGACAAAATTTAATCATCTTGTCAATTCTTTGCTGTACAAATCAAATTTTTGACTGTGCAGTCTTGATAAAATGATAGTTACACTTGAATACGAGTGTAGCATAGATTGCTTTTCAAACTCTTATATTGACCACAATATATGTAACAGAAATGCTTAATTAATTTGTTGTGGTTCCTGTCTTTTT
>PVKH010020000.1:0-14705 GCA_004027955.1 Chaetophractus vellerosus | reverse complement strand
AGAGGCATAACTATCTTACAGGCTTATTGTGGGACTTTGGTGCCATTAAAGAACATGGAAATCAATTTGCAAATTGTGATACATTATAAAGTTATGTCAAATATTAAGGACCTAAAGTTGGAGAGAATATTAGGTTATAAAATGAGGAGTTCCAGGTGTGTGAAATCAGAAAAATTCACGAAAAACTCACTCTTTCTTTATCCTTTCATGTGACCCCCCCACACACACATACACATATGGAGGATGGTGTTAAGAAGGAGACATTGAGATATTGCTTTGATATGTGTCTTTATTTCCTTATTAGCTAGTTTGGGGTGCCATAACAATTTTATAAAAGTTTCAAACATGAGAGAAGGGATTGGGGGAAGGGGGAGGGACAGGACCCTCCCCAAATGGGTCTGACTGCTATCAAGTGAAGGAAATTACCTTCTAATCAAATGCACCATTAAAAGTACAGGCATTAGAGTCCAATGCTGACAGTTTTACGAGCAAGGCATTTGCAGTTAATTAGGATATATTGCCTTTGTACTAAGATCTGATTGCAGAAGGGTGCTGTTTGACTCTACTCAGTAACACCTGCTTCACTATCCTGCAGCTGGGGGCTTTGCCCCATTCTTCAGGTCTTCCCCTTGTCCTGCCCCTTCAGGAAACTACAGACAATGCTGAAAACATTGCCTTGGACCATGTAGCACCTGGGTTTCTTTTTAGGAAGACCAATGGCAATATTTGTGGGGATATCATCTGGAGAAATTGTGGACCAAAAGGGATGCTCAAGCTCTGGATGGGGTTGAAGGGGCAGGAGAGGGAAGGGCCACTGGCATTTACCAGCTGTTCCCCATCCTCGGGAGGAAGGATGAGGACACTGCTGCCTAGGACAGTCATCCCCCAGAACCTCAGAAAGGCCTCAGAGCCACATGGGACAGTGCACTAGATAATTCAAATAGTTACAGAGCTGAGCTGCAATCTGGATGATCCAGGAGAGGTGAACAGAACCCAAGGAGATGTACCCTGGTGCCAGAAGATAGTGGGCATGTTGTTACAAGGAGAGATTAGAATTGCTGACTTTTTATGCAAATGTATGGAGCTGAACTCGTGGAATCCAATTCTTTGAAAGAGTCCAGGTCCTTCAGTTTCTGCAAAAGCTTCTAGTTTTCATTTTTTCAAAAATCTGTGAAAATTGCTTAAAAAGCCCTTTGGACACAAAAGAATTGAGAGAGCAGGGACTCAGACACATATCTATAAATTAATGTTCATAGCAGCATTATTCACAACAGTCAAAAGATGAATGCAACCCAGGTGTCCATCAACAGAAGAATGGATGAGCAAAATATAATGCACTGGAATATTATTCAGCTGTAAAAAAGAATGAAGTTCTGATGCATGTGACATGGATGTGAAGCAGGCTACTAAAATAGGGAATCAATAGATGGATCTGGAACCTGGCAAAAAGTCCACATGTATATCAATACCCCCAAGATGGCTGCCGGAAGACTCTTACAGATTCTCCCAATCGGAACAAGATTTCCTCCAGAAGCCAGGAGAAGCCCCGGATATTCTCCAGGGGCCTTATCATTGGGCCCTCCAGGGAGATTGATGAGTGGGGTAATCAATCAAAACAGCAAACAGCTGGAACTCCTCTCATGCCATTAACAAAGGGGTGGAATAAGTAATAGTTGAAAAAGCAAGTACAAAGGCTGCTTGCCTTTGGACCCCTGTTCTTGCCTTCTGTGCCCTGCTCTCTCTGTGTCCCTTCCCTGCATGGATCAACATGCATGTAAAACCTGGGCATTTATAATCTATAATGGGAAATTGTAGTCTGTAAATCAGTCCTCTTTATCACTTTTCAGCCCCTTCCTCTCTCTGGGACCCATGATCTGTTATTTTCTCCCATTTCTCTTCTCTCCCTACCTTAATAAATTATTGGCCTAATCAACGTGGCATGCTCTTGAAATTCATTTCCTGCAGTTTAGCCAAGGACCTAGACAAAATCCGGTTACAGATGAACCTCGAGACATATTGAAGAGTGTAGATTACAAGGTGCCAGGTGAGGAGAGAAATGAGTTACTTCTTGATGGGTACAGAGTTTCTGTTTGAGATGAAAAAGTTGAGGCAACGGGCATTGTGATGGTGGCACAATACTGTGGATATAATTAACACTACAGAATTGTACACTGGAAAGTAGTTAAAATAGATTTTGAGTTGTATATGTTTACTACAATAAAAGGTTAAAACGAAACAAAACAGAAACAACCCTTTGGAGGATTACTGAGAAGTTCCTTCTGTTCTAGGAACGCTTGCCCTTTTTCATCTAACTACCGTCTTAGCCTAATGCCTCATAGAACCATAAATAACACAGAAAGCAAAGCAAACTGTGTAGTCTGAAGCTCAGAAAGCCAAGGGACTGACCCAAGGTCATACAGATAAATTTTAATGGAAGGGCCAGGATTGGAATTAAGTCTTGGATTTTCCAGCTCAGTACTTTGTCTGCTAAGCCATGTGTGGCTTAAACTGTACCTCTTGTTTTGGATGCAGAATACATTAAGGGCAACTGATCATATCCCTCCTTGTAAGTCTTGCTATATATCTGAAGCTAGTTATTAAATCACTCCTCAGCCTCTCTTCTCCAAGTTAAATAATGTTAGGTCTTTACCCTTTCTTGGGAGATTTTATTCTCCAAACTCGTTAATCGCCTTGGAATCTCTCCAAGCCATTCTTAAATATCTGATCTGATTCAGGAGTCAATGGAAATTTTAAATGTAGCACAGAATCAATCACTTGACAGAAAAGCTCAAGAATCACAATCAAAAACCCTGAGCCATCTCTGGACAAGCCTAATTCCACTGTGAGGTGAGGACAGTCTGCTTGCCATTCAGAGACACCGGGAGGAAGGAGTGGCCCCCTCAGGCTCCGTAGCTCCAGACATTTGTAGAGGTTGCTGGGTAACTGAAGGGCCCACAGCAGTATCCCGGAGCTGGGCACCAAGATAAGGGTAATCAAATTTCACGCTCCAGGGCCTCCACAGCTTTAGCTGGCCACCTCACCGGGCACAAAGAATCCCTTTCCCCACCCAGCCACACTATCTCCCCCTACAAATAGTCCAGCACAATTGGTCAGCTGTACTTTTGTGCCTTTGTATTTTCCTCTGAAGTGTCCCCAACAGGCAATGCTGGAGGCAAGAAGTCCTCAAGGCCAGCATGGGCCAGTTGATCAGACAGTCCAGCGTTCTCAAGATTAATTCCTCTCCTAAGAGGCAGTTGATTGTTTATGTCACCCCAGTAACAAGACATTTACTTGGAGGTGGGGGTGGGGTGGTGGAGAATGAGAATAAAGGAAGGAAATAAAATGCAAGAATTGAAAAAGAGAAAGGTGGGAGAAGATAAAAATCAACCAGGAAAGACTCAAACCCTGTCTCCTACAGGAAGGCAGAACTGGGAGTGCTGAGTTGGCTCCAGCACCCAGCTGTTTGAAGACAGGGGGCTCAACGGAGGCAAGAGAGAGAGTTACGTAATGAACCCCAGCTTAACAGCTTCCACGAATATGACCCCTTTCAATCCTAAACAAGTAAATCACTGGTTAGGGATCCAAGAAGAGCTACCTGCCTCGTTTAGAACTGGGTGTTCTGACCACGGTCATTATCATTATGTTGATTCAGACAGCTGTGACAAATGGGTGGTAGATCAGATCAGGGTTCATTACACACCCAGATGGGAGCTAGTGGACCGTCCATTGCCTCATGTGAGAAATGCAAGGTTGGACAAGCTGTGCACTCTGTATTAGAGTATCTCTGTTCGCAGGTAAGAAGCCTCCTTCTCAACTTAAGACTTTAAGGAATGCTTGAGTATGTCTGGGGGAAAATGTCTCTATTAAAAGATGCTTTCAGAAGGAATCCACTTAAAATGAGAACAGCTTACCTTTCCATTGCTGCATCTTGTTTTATAATGATTTAAAGTGAAGGGATTGTTGGTGTAAATAGCGTTTGGAAATGTTGCTTCAGGAGAAGAGAGCCTATGGCACCCAACATATGCATATCCTGGGGTGGGGTCGGGATGGGAATCGGCCCCGCGGTGGTGATCCAGCCCATAGGCCCAGCAGCGAGGTCCCTGCCTTGTCACTTCTCAGCAGACCCAGTAAGCAGGTACTTAGCAGCTAGTGCATGCTCGTTGCTGCTCTGTGAACAATTAAATGCAGCAAGCTATTACCAGCGCCGGGATCAAAGTTAACACGCTCCTGGCAGGTGGAGGATGGCATACTAGACAGAGGGAGCCGACTGAAGAAGGCGTGGAGAGTTAAGACACGTGGACACATTTGGAGGACCAGATCACTGGAACAGAGGTGACTGGGCATGGGGGCAGGGCTGAAGTCAGGCAGGGATCAAGGAGGTCTGGTGTTCCTTGTTAAGGAATGGACAATGGGAAGCAACTGAAGGGGGACAAGAAGCTTGCAGAAACAACCTCCAGATTCCAGACACCCTTCATCTTTCCTCTCTTCACACCGTGTGGCCCTGCATGGGCTCCTTTCCCTGGACTCAGAGAGCTGCGAGCACAGGCCCATTTGGAGAACACAGAGGCTTGAGATGAGGAAATGCATCCACCAGGTCGGAACTAGGATGTGTTGGTTCCAGTGGGGAATGGATAGAGCCAGGGCCCTGAAATAGAAGCTTGTCCTAGTCAAGTAATAATAGACATTAGTATATAGTAGTTAAGTATGTAATAATATTGCATTAGCATTGCATGCTGGGCTCTGCCCTAAGTGATCTATAAAACCATCTCATTTAATGAAAACAGTGGAGCATTCCTCTATCATATGTGAGGAAAGTGAAGCACCAAGGGATTAAATCATTAGCCCCGTGCCATGCAGCTAATTACCTGAACCAGGACTTGATTTTAGGTCTGTCAGACCACCAACCATGTGCTTAACTACTAATTTTTGTATTGACTACATGTCAGAATGATATTTTGGATATATTGGGTTAAATTATTAAAACAAATTTCACCTGCTTCTCTTTTAATGTGGCTCTAGGAAATTTAGAATCACATGTATGGTCGCATTATACCTCTATTGGACAGTGCTGGTCGAGCTGTGTCCCCAATTCCCTACCAGCCCTTCTGAAAAGCCCAGGGAGGCGGTCTCTTTCTGTGGCCCCTCAGAGTGCTCTCTGAAAGGATGCTGGAGATGCTAAAGGTGTCGACTGACATAAGGAGCTTCCTCTGCCGCCGCGTCCTGAGCCGTGTTCCCGTTTAAGTTGAGACGCTCGCCAACAACTGGCTGCCCCTCCCAGTTGTTGAGTGGGGAAAAGAGACAGTATCCTGTGCTCATTAGTTAATATTTGCAAAGTGCTTTGAAGATGAAATGCACTACATAAATGCTAATAATCGCCCGCTGTACTTCTAGGTGCCTTTCATCTAGAGATTTCAAAGTCCCCATCGCGGACAGCATGGCTGTTCTATTGCTTGAACATTAATTGTGCCTTATCAGTGGGCTGGATCGTGATCTTCCCAGGGGCTGGATGGGAAGAGTGGCCGACCAGATGCAGTTGAGGGGGCATATCTAGGTCTCCTCCCAGGCACCCTATACAGGTGCCGGCTGAAGTCAACTCAGGGTGGGTCACACCCTTGGACAAGGAAGGGAAGCTCTGCAGGAGACACCCAGAAAACCTGCACAGAACAATACATGCTCGGGAAACCCTCTGCTATCCCTGAGTGACTTTCCTAGAGCTGAGCACACACCAGACCCTCGGTCAGCACTCTGGACCCACTGAGCTGCTCAATGGAGGGCATCCCCATGTTACACTGTCAGCATTGGTGGCCGCAAGGTTGCCTGGGTAAAGAACAGTTTCAGCCCATTCCAGATCAGCCCTCGCTTCGACCCCCACCATTTCCTGCAGTCTACAGCAGGCTGGCATGAGGGGAGTGACACCTGACGCTGTGCTTAATCACGCAAAGGAAGAAAAGCCCGGAAAAATAGAAAGGGGCGGCAAGGATCCGTGCTCCCTGGAGTCCAGGCCTCGGCCCCAGGCTCAGGTGCAAACGACTTCGGGTCTTGCAGGAATGTCACAGCCAAGGCAGTGACAGGCTCACTGGGCTGTCTCTCCAGCAGATGCTCAACTCCCCTGCCTGCCAAGTGTGAAAGACCAAAAAATAGGGTCGCCCACCAGGCGCAAAGCCACAGTGTGACATCCCCTCTGAGGAGAAATGCCTTTATGCTAATTAAAGCCACCAGGAAGTCAGGCAGTGTGAGATGACACAGCTGGATTCCCCCACTGCTCAGGAAGGCCTGCTGGAGAGTGAGAAAGCCAGGGAAGGGGGAGACAGAGAGAGCACAGGGACAAAAAAAAGAGAGGTGGAATGACAAGTACCAGGGAAGGGGGCTGGGTGTATGTGTACCCAAGCTTTTATAAAAAGGAATAAAATGTGTCATTTCAGATTGGATAAGTTGAACATTACTAATTAAGAAATTACTTAATTATGGAGCAGAAAATAAAATGAAGGTATTCTGCCCTGGAAGGGGAAAAAAATTGTTGATTTGCTAAATCAAGGAAATGATTAGATTCAAACATTAAATAATTGGAAATGGCTCCAACAAAAGCATTAAAAATACACACTGCACAGGCCTCCCAATAACTCTGCATTCCCCCAAAGCCTCTGCTTTGTGTGCTTTCTTCCTACAAATAAATCTTGTCTAGAATGGACTGAATATGCCTACCCTGTGGCTCAGAGAGATGGTCAACAAACAGACTTAAGGATGTCTCTTCATAATGTTTTTGTTTTGTTTTGTTTTGTTTTTAAGAGGTACCAGGGATTGAACCCAGGACCTTGTACTTGGGAAGCAAGTGCTCAGCCACTGAGCTAAACCTGCTCCCTCATAATATTTTCATTCATCATTCTTTTCTTCCTGCCCACTGAGTGTGGGCTTTCCCCCAAGGTGCAATCAATTGCCTTCTTCTTCCCATCCAAGATTTGATTCATCAACCAGCCCTTTTACAATTCATCAACACAAATCCTTTTATGTTCTTTCACTAAACCAGTCCCCTCAATTCTCTACTGCCATTCATTCTGAAGCTCAAAAGAAACCCTTATCAGAGCTCAAAAGAGCCAGTAACCAGCCCATCTTCATCCAAGATGGAAGTCAACATTCTTTTAAGAAATTAGACGGGGAAAGAACTTTTGTTTTTGTTGTTGTTGTTGCTGTTGTTGTGAAAACTGATTTTGCCCCAAGCCTTTCTTTGCCTCTTTCTCTCACTTTATTGCTTTCTCTAACTTATTTGCTTTGATTTTTTTTATATTTTCTTGCCCAAACTTCCAGTCTTGTATTTTCAATTTCCTCCATCATATATCTATAAGTCATCTTAAAGACAACAATATCCAACTTTGCTCTCCTTGCCACCGTCGTCTCACCCAAGTGTCACCTCCCAAATCCATCAAAGGATCTTTCATTCCTCCAAGTTGAAACCTAAATCTTGCTCTTATTTATCTTTTTACCTTTAGTCACCAAGATTGGTCAAATGTTCTGAAGCATAACACTTTATATTTATTTAGTGTTTGGAAATTCCAAACATTTTTGTGTTTGTACGCAGAGAGAGCTGATGAAGCATACAGGAAGAAAGCACTCCCTCCTTCCTTTTAGTAGGTGAGGAAATTCAGGTTCAAGCTTCTCGGGCACCTTTGACACCATTTATTCTGGGAAGCCTTGATATCACTTCTCGGAGGAAGCATTCCCTGGCCCTTAAAGACCATTTTTGTGTCTCCCTTCTTCCTATAATACCCAATGTTTCTCTGCCATTAGCATCTATCACCCTAGACTTTTAGGTATATAAGATGAATAACTATTTACCATCATTTCCATACTGATCAGTAGGGTGTCTGGAAGATAGAAAGCATGCTCTAAATTATTCACCCCATGAATGAATGCATGCATGAAAATGAGTAAATGGCACTATATTCCTAAGGCAACATGGCTACAAAATGGCAGAAAACTAAACTTTTCTTTCTACTATGCCCTTGGTCTATTTGACAGATGGTCCCAGCATATTAATGCCAGATTATTTTAGAGCATATTTTATCATTATATCATCATCATCATCATCATCAGTTGTCATTTGATCCCAATTACACAAATAGATAAAGTGTAAACTTCTTAACCTACCTACCTAGTCCTCACTCTCTTTCCAGGCATGTTAGGGGATTTTATAGTTGAATATAGTCATACATAATCTAGTCCAACTTTCTTCCCAATATAAAAATCTCTCCTGGGGCACACCTTTCCTAAAACCCAAAGAGAAGATCGCTGTCACACTTGCTGGTACTCAGGAACATACCTTTGTCTCCTATGGAGCACCAACACAAGCCAACCTCAGTCCTTTCAAACGAACTCTGATTGCCACAAACTTATGATAATTCCATGCATGCTTCCTCAGTCTTTCCAAATTCCATCTGTGCTACAAGGACTAGGTTAAGGCCCATCTTCAGGAGGTATTTCCCTGGTACCCTAGAGGACATCACCCACCAACATTATTTCCTACAATCTTTTAAGATCTACTCATCACCACTTTCATGTTCAAAATCAATCATATATTTTCAGTTAGCTGTCATGAATGTTTGTGAAAGATTTGCCACTAGCACACACAAGCCCAGGACCAAAGATAGACCCAGAAAAGACAGGGGGGACCTTGCACTTTGTATTCCCCTTAGGCAGACCTTCCTGAGAGGAGGTGTGACAATTAAAACTGTTTTAACACCAAGTGGTTACAAACTCAAGAAAAAGATATCTCCGGGAATAAATCCTAGACTTAATATTTTAAAATATTGAAATGTATAAAAATACAAGATATACAAAGAAACAAGAAATTATGGTCTCTCTAAAGGAAGGGCTAAAAAATACAGAAAACACCAAATGAAGAAGACCATACTTGTGGACATGCCAGACAAAGACTTAAAAAAAATGATCTTCAACATACTCCAGGATCTGAAGGAAAATACAGAGAAATAACTAAATGATAGGAAAACAATGAATGAACAATATGAGAAACTTAATGAAAACATAGACATTTTAAAAAAGGAACCAAATAGAATTACTGAACTTGAAGACCACAAGAACAGAAGTGAAAAATTCCCAGGAAGATTTCAACAGAAGATTGGCATTTGCTGAGGACAGAATCATCAAACTCAAAGCCAAGGCCGTTGAAATTAGTCAGGCTGAAGGGCAGAAAGTAAAAGTAATTATAAAAAGCAAAATTAGCCTGAGACCTCTAGGACATCATTAAGCATACCAATAAATGCTTTATGGGAGTTCCAGAAGGTGAAGAAAGAAAGAAAGGATCAAATGGAATATTCAAAAAAATAAGGCCAGGAAACTTTCTATACTTAGCAAAAGGTTTGAGTATGCATATCTGAGAATCCTAGAGAACACCAACTAGTATAAATGTGAAGAATCACTGTTGATTGCAAAAGAAAAGGAGAGAGTTCTGAAAGCTGTAAGAGAAAAGCAAGTGTTTTGCACAAGAGAGCCACAATTTGATTGTGCCAATTTATCAGCAGAAACCATGGAGGCAAGAAGGCAATGGGTTGAAATTTTTAAAGTGGTGAATGAAAATAATTACTAACCAAGAATTTTATATCTGGAGAGACTTTCAAAAATGAGAGAGAGAGAGATAATAAGATATTCCCAGATAAACAAAAACTGAGGGAGTTCATTACCATTAGATCTGCCCTACAGAAAAAGCTAAAGGGAATTATTCAGACTGAATGGAAAGGACACTAGAGAGTGGATCAAAGTGGTATAAAGAAATAAAGACTTCCAGTAAAAGTAACCATTAGGGTAATTATAAATGCCAGTACTCTGTATTATAATTTTTGGTGTAGAACGCCACTGCTTACTTCCTACAGGTGCTAAAATGAAAATTTATGAAAAGTAATGATGAATCTATGGTTTTGGACATACAATGTACAAAGATATAATTGGTAACAAGAACCAAAAAGGGTAGGGTGATGAAGGGTATAGGAAGAGCGAATATGTATGCTATTGAAGTCATGTTGGTATCAAATCTAATATGGTGATTATATATTTAGGATGTTAAATTAACTACAAGGAAAATATATGAAAAGTATAACCAGATAGAAATGAGAAGAGAGTCAATATGGTAAATATGAAAAATCAAATAATTATGAAACTAGACATTAACAGAAGAATTGAGGGCCAAAAAAAGGTTTAAGACTTAAAAACACTTAATATCAAAACAATAGGAGAAAGTCCTGCATTATCAGTAGTGACTTTACATGTAAATTTAATTATTAAATTTTCCAGTAAAAAAGCAGAGATTGGCAGAATGGATAAAAAAGCATGATCCAACTATATGTTATTGACAAAAAGACTCATCTTAAATTCAATGACATAAGTAGGTTGAAAGTGAAATGATGGAAAAAATATATATGCCATGCAAGTTGTAACCAAAAGATAAATGGGTTAACTATACTGTGTCAGATAAAATAGACTTTATGTCAAAAACTGTTACCAGAGACAATGATGGCCATTATATACTAAAAAAGGGGTCAAATCAATGAGAAGACATAACAATTGTAAATATATATGCATCTAATAGCAGAGTCCCAAAATACATAAAGCAAATACTAAGAGTTGAAGGGAGAAATTGACAGTTCTATATTAATAGTAGGGAGGCTTAATTCATTGTCAATAAATGGATAGATCATCTAGGCAGAAGATCAGTAAAGAAATACAAGACTGTAAACCAACTAGATCATACAAAAATATATAAAACATTGCACCAAACAACAACAGAATACACATTCTTCTTGAGTGCACATGGATCATTCTCCAGGATAGATCCTATTTTAGGTCACAAAACATGTCATAAGAAATTCAAAAATATTAAAATTGTACAATGTATCTTCTCTGCCAATAGTGGAATGAAGCAAGAAATCAATAACAGAGAAAGGGAAAATTCACAAATATGTTGAAATTAAACAAGCAATTATCTTCAATAAGCAATGGAATAAAGAAGAAATCACAGTGGAAATTAGGAAAGATCTTGAGGCGGTTGAAAATGAAAACACAACATACCAAAACTCATGGAATGCAGCAAAGACAGTGCTGAGTGGGAAATTTATAGCTCTAAAAGGATACATGAAAAAGAAGAAAGATTTCAAGTCAGAGCTCTAACCTCAAAACTAGAAGAAATAGAAAAAGAAGAGGAAACTAAACATAAAGTAAGCAAAAGGAAGGAAATAACAAAGATTAGAGACAAATGAAATAGGGAATAAAAAAACAATAGAGAGTCTCAGCAAAGCCAAAATTTGGTCCTTTGAAAAGATAAATAAATTTGACAAACCTTTAGGTAGACTGATGAAGAAATAAAGAGAGAGGACACAAATAAATAAAATAAGAAATGAAGGGTGAACAATACAAATGACCCCACTGAAATAAAAGTCTATAAGAGGAAACTAAGAACAACTGTACACCAACAAATAAGATAACCTCGACAAAATGGACAAATTACTAGAACCACAAAAAGTACCTACACTGACTTAAGAAGAAATAGACCACAACAAACCAATTACACATAAAGAGATTGAATCAGTAATCAAAAACCTCCCATCGATGAAAAGCACAAGATCAGGTGGCATTACAGGGGAATTTTACCAGATATTCCAAGAAAAATTAACACCAATCCTACTCAATATCTTCCAAAATGAGAAGAGGAAGAAAGCTCCCAAATTCATTCTACAAGATCAACATCATCCTCATACCAAAGCCGGATAAAAATACTACAAGAATTAAGGACCAATACCTCACAGATGCAAAAATCTTCAATAAAATATTCACAAACTGAATCCAACAGCACATTAAAAAAGAATTACATACCATAATCAAATGAGATTTATCCCAGTTATGCAAGGGTAGTTCAACATAAGAAAATAATTTAATGTAATGCACCACATCAACAGGTTGAAAGGAAAAACCAACATGATTATTTTATTCGTGTAGAAAAGGTATTTGACAAATTCCAACACCCCTTCTTGGAAAAAAAAACACGTAGAAAACTAGGAATAGAAGAAAACTTCCTCAACGTGATAAAGGACATATGTGAAAAACCCACAGCTGACATCCTACTTAATGGTGGAGGACTGAAAACTTTCCCTCTGAGATCAAGAACAAGACAAGGATGTCCACTGTCACCACTGTTATTCAACCTTGTACTTGAAGTTGTAGCCAGAGCAATTAGGCAAGAGAAAGAAATGAAAGACATCCAGATTGGAAAGGAAGGAATAAAACTTTCCCTATTTGCAGATGACATGATCCTATATACAAAAAATCCTGAAAAATCCACAACAAAGCACCTAGAGGTAATAAATGAATTAAGGAAAGTGGTACACTTAAAAATCTGTAGTGGAGGGGAGCAGATGTGGTTCAACCACTTGGCACCCACCTCCCATATGGGAGATCTCAGGATCGGGTCCCCATGCCTCCTAAAAGAAGACAAGCAGACGCCACCTTCTGCTGTTACAAACCAGACACTGCCTCCCACTGCAAAGAGCTAGACACTGCCCCCTGAAGCAGGAAGCAGATGCCACAAGCCAGCGGATGCCACAGTCCCTGGGAAGCAGATGTGGCTCAGGCCATTGGGCACTCACCTTCCATGTGGAAGGTCCAAGGTTTGGTTCCTGGTGTCTCCCAGTGAAGGTGAGCAAACAATGAGCAGACAGATAAGAGAACCATCTGGGGGATGGTGGGGGTAGGGGAGGGAAAAAATAAAAGAGAATAAAGTAAATAAAATAAATATTTTTTTAAAATCTGCAGTGTTTCTATACACTAGGAGTAAACAATCAGAAGAAGAAACCAAGAAAAAAATTCCATTCACAATGACAACTAAAAAAATCAAATATCTAGGAATAAATCTAATCAACAATATAAAAGACTTTTACACGAAAAACTACAAAACATTGTGAAAAGATGCCACAGATAACCCAAATATTCATGGCTTGGAAGACTATTGTTAAGATGTTAATTCTACCCAAAGTGATTCACAGATTCAACACAATCCCAACCAAAATTGCAACATGGAAAAGCCAGTCATCACATTTATATGGAAGGGTAAGGGCCCCAAATAGCCAAAGCTAGCTTGAAAAAGAAGAACAAAGTTGGAAGACTCACATTTCCTGATCATGAAACTTATTACAAAGCTACAATAATAAAAACAGCATGGTACTGGCACAAGGACAGACATTTGGAACAACGGAATCAAACTGACAGCTCAGAAATCAACCCTCACATTTATGACCAACTGATTTTTGACAGGGGGAGTATGACTACTCAATTAAGAAGAATAGTCTCTTCATCAAACAGTGTTGGGAAAACTGAATCTTCATTTGCAAAAGAATGAAGGTGGACCCCTACCTCACTCCATATACAGTCATCAACTTTGATGGTTCATGGATGTATAAATATGTCAAGACTAACCATATTGTATATTTAAAATATATACAGTTTATGCCATTTATACCTCAATAAAGCTGTTTTTGTTTTTTTTTCTTTTAAAAAAAAGAATTAAGTATAAAAAAAAACAGTATATAAAACCCCTAGAAGAAAATATAAGGAAACTACAATGTCTACTATTAGAAAACAGAAAATTACAAGTGATGTAGAAGATGTGGAGAAACAGGAATTTTCATTTGTTTCTAGTGCGAATGTAAAATTGTGCAGCTACTGTGGAAGATAATTTGGTAATTCCAAAGAAAGTTAAGTACAGAGTATGTGGTATATACACACAATATGGAATATTATTCAACTGTAAAAAAGAATAAAGTTCCAATACATATTACAATGAACCTTGAAGATATCATGTTGAGTGAAATAAGCTAGACATAAAAGAACAATTTTTTTATCTCACTGATATTAAATAATTAGAATAAGCAAACTCGTAGAGTCAGAATCTACAATATAGGTTACCAGGACATAGGTTGGTGGTACAGAATAGGGACTGAAGACAACAGAAAATTGCTTCTATTTGGGACAATGGAAATGTCTTGTAATGGATGTTGGTGGTGGTAGCACAACATTGTGAATGTAATTAACAGCACTGAATCATCTATTTTAAGGTGGATAAAACAGGAAATTTTATATTGCATGTATGCTACTAGAAAAAAATTTAAATAATACCTGGAACTGCACAACACAAACAATGAACCCTAAGTTAAACCATGGTCTACAGTTAATAATACAATTATAAAAATGTTTCCATCAATTGTAACAAATGTGCAACACCAAGACAAGGTGTTAATAATGAGGTGGTACATGGGAATCTTCTATTTTATACATGATTGTTTAGTAAACCCACAACATTTCTAATTAAAAAAAATGATCATGAGCCCTGCCCCTTCATCCCACATGGAGGAAATAAATCATCAATTATGTATTAAGCAGGAATATGCCAGGCTCTGTGTGTTAGGTGCCTTCAGGCACATTTTATAAATTTGCTCAATGAGATTTAGTTAATATGTTATTACCACTTTTACAGACGTGGAAAACTGGACTTCTGAGAGACCAGTGATATTCTAGATATCAAAAAGTGAGTGAGGGCCCGGCTAGATAGCTCAGTGGATAAAGAGCTCGCTGGGAAACCACATGGGAGGCCCTGGGTTCGGTTCCCGGGGACCTCTCCTAGCGGGCAGACCGCCTTGAGAATGGCAAGCAGC
>PVKH010019999.1:0-14703 GCA_004027955.1 Chaetophractus vellerosus | reverse complement strand
ATGGCCAGCTTAAGTGCTTGCTGAAGGTAACGAGAACATGGAATATGTGGTGGAAGAAGGTAGTGATAAATATGAACTTCAACCACGTGACCAGTTACAGAAATGAGGACTGTAAGTCATGAACTCTTCTTCCTTGTTTCGTTATGAGTATGATTGTATATGTACACAAAACGAATTTTTCTTCCCCAACCTTTTCCCCTATCATATGAAAAGCTGTATTAATTTCATGTCATAATATTTAAGGATGTCAAGTTTAAGAATGAATATTACCCAAGGACTTGCACCCTATTCTGTGGGGAATTAATGCATTTCTAGTTGTACACAGGGTGGTTGAACATTGTTAGGCAGAAATATATATGTATGCTTGTCTGTTATTGTTTTTACTTAGAGACTAAGTATGGTTTAGGGTAATGAGTATGGTTGCTGAGTTGACAAGGGGTGGACTGTGATTGTTAGGCTAATGTGTCAACTAGGCCAGGTAACTGTGTCCAGATGTTTGGTCCAGCAAGCACTGGGCTCATTGTAATATAACAGCATTTATGGACTTTGATCACCAGTGAATTTACTGCATGGATGGCTGATTATATCTGCATCAATCAGGGAGACTGCATCAGCAATGGGTGATGCTTTTATCCAATCAGTTGAATGCCTTAAAAAGGGAAGTGATTTCAACATTTCCCAGCTTATCTTTGGACAGCCAACTTCTCCCAGATGCTCATCAAGGACCTTTCATTGGACTTTCATCAGAGCCCCTGGTTTGCAGCCTGCCTGTGGAACCTGGACTTGTACATCCCCACGGTTGTGTCAGAGACTCTTATAAAATCTCATATTATTGACAGATATCTCCTGTTGATTCTGTTTCCTGAGAGGACCCTGACTAATACACCATGCAAACTTAACATTTTTAAAAAGCCAAAAACTTAACTCTTGGTCATAAGTGCAAACTGACAGCAACCCAAACAAGGCTAATGAGAAATTCTTATTTGATTTCTAAATAGTTTTCATTTCATTTCAATAGGTTATGATTAAACCTGATTTTTATGCATATATTTGAAACAAAATACTGAAATTACAGTGTGAATATTCATGGGCATGTTGATGGGATTGGCTGGGAGGAGGTTACCCCCAGCTGAGTATTTCTTTATCAAATTGCCTCCCCTCTGTTGTCTATTAGGGTTAGGGAAAAGGGAAACGTTTGTATTATACCCAGAGCAGGTACATCAATACCTGATTTTCAGAGGATTAATTTGTTTATTCAAGTGCTTTTTAAGTGTTTACAATACAGGTATCCAGGAAGCACAGGAAATATAAATATGTACAAGACATTTTCCTTGCCCCCAAACTGCTTATAGTGTAAGAGGGAGTTTAAAAATATACTCCTTTATTCTGTGTGGCTGGATTCCTCATAATTCTAATCTGCTATATCAGTTTACACACAGGCATTAAAAGGCCTTAAAAGTTTGTAAAATGTTCAGCTAGTTTTACCTTAACCCCATCTATTGTAGATTTCTTCTCCATTTATTGTGGATCCTTCTGCTCTCTGCTTTGCCACTGATCTCTTCTCTTCTGTGAAGGACTTGACACTTTCTGGAATTTAGTTCATTCTGGTTTTTTTTTTTTTTTTTTGCATCCTTGGTGGTTTTCTGATTTTTAAAACGCTACAGTTTATAGCTTATTTAGCTTGGACTGATTGTTAAGGTGAGAGTAAGTCTCTTATAGTGTTCGATATCCTAATCAGAAGGAAACTCTGTGTAACTGTTTTTTCCTCTATTCCCAGCTAATTTGTAAGCATCTTGAGGGAGGAATTTATCACCATTGTAGCCTAGGCAAGTAATTTACATCTAGCAGAAACTTAATGCTCTGTAGATTTATTGCTTTTGCAGAATTTAAATATCTACTTTTAAAATTCTATATGACAGCATTCATTTCAGTGACTATTTCTATTGTCAAAATACCATGTTTTGAAATTGTCTGTGGCTTAATTTTACAAAAATTACTTAGCTCTTCTCCATTTATTCTTGGTATTTAAGACATGGTTCTTTGTCACTGTGTTTTGTGAAATGTATGCACAACTGGCATGATTCTTTTGAGTTCAAAAAATTATAAAGCAAACTAAGAGTTATATATTTAGAATATATCCTTCTAAGAGGGTACTTTTTAAAAAAAAATTATTATTTTTATTTATTTATATATCCCCCCCTTGCTGCTTGCGCTCGTTGTGTTTATTTGCTTTGCGTTTTCCTGTGTCTGCCTGTCTCCCCCTGTTGTGTCATCCCGTTGAGTCAGCTTGCCTTCACCAGGAGGCCCCGGGAACTGAACCCGGGGCCTCCCACGCGGTAAACCAGAGCCCAACCAATTGAGCCACAGCTGGTTCCCTAAGAGGGCACTTTTTTTTTTTTTATCAGTATGAAAAATGTTTCATGACTTTCAAGCACCTTGTTTTGGGTAATTCTTTTTCTTTCATCCCAACATGGATAAATCTTCCCATCCTTCTAGATCCAGTTTATGTCATTTCTTCCATTAAATACTTTCTAATTCCTCAGTGCCATAAGGAAAAGCTTTCTCTTGACTTTATATCAATCTGACAGCACTTAACTATGTCTGTGTGTAAACTTGTATAGCAGCTTAGAATCCAGCCACACAGAGTAACTCTGCAATCTTTCCTATAGGTCTTCACTGAGTTCACAGGTAGTTCACTGAAGGGAGAGGGCAGAGCAGGAAAATTGAGAGAGCTCCTGCCAGAGGTACAATGAGCTTCTTGAAATTCCAATAGGATTTTAAAAAGAAATTGACAAGCTGATACTAAAATTTATATGGAAATACAAAAGAACAATCAAAACAATCTTGAAAAATAAGAACAAATTTGGAGGACTTATACTATCTGACTTCATGCTTTACTACAAAGCTACAAGTTCATAACTGATAATGGATGCTCTTGTGTGATCCAACCAGTCTAATTCTCAGCACACTGTGTCCATTAACAGGTTTATAACAAAGTTGGCAATTTTTAACCAACTACAAAGTTATCGATGTTCTTATATAGAGATTTTTCATCCTTAACATCAAACAAACTGTAATACTGATTGTAGCATAATGTAGAGGAAATTTTAAACATTACAAATATCCTTCTTAAAATATTACCTTTTAAGAAAAAGAACAGGCACTTAGGACTTTTATTCCACAGTCTATGCTGAATATTGATTCAACTGTAATAAGAGGCACAGTACTAATGCTCATTGCCCATGGAAAACCATATGCAAACTACAGTGAAATTTTTTTAAAAAAAGAACATATTCACAATCTAGGTTGCAATAAATTCAACCATATGAAATAGTTGATATTCAACTATTTTAATTATATAAAGAGCAATTTCATATGGTTCAGCCTAATAATCTCCAGTGCTTAATGCTTTGGTAATTTTCATTCATTCTGTATTCAAGAAATATTTACTGAGCTACATTTGCAAGGCACTGTATTAAATACCAGAATTACAGACATGATTATGAAGACATAATCAGCTGCTATGTGGTAGGGGAAAAGCAGCCTTGTAAGACCCTGAGCAGAGAACCCAGGCTCCTGATCCCCAGAAGGTGTGAGATAATAAATGGGGGTAAGCCACTACACTTGTGATAATCTGCAACAAGAGAAAACTAATACACTTACTCTTTTTTTAAAAAAAAGATTTATTTTATTTACTTATTCCCTGCACCCCTTCGTTGAGGTTGCTGGCTGCTCTCTGTGTCCATTCTGCTTGTGTTTTCTGTGTCTGCTTGTCTTCTCTTTAGGAGGCACCGGGAAACGGACCTGGGACCTCCCATGTGGGAGAGAGGCGCTCATTCACTTGAGCCACCTCAGCTCCCTGGTTTGTTGTGTCTCTCACTGTCATTCCTCTTTGTCTCTTTGTTGTATCAGCTTGCCATGCCTGCCCATCACACGAGCTCACCTTCTCCAGGAGGCACTGGGAACCAATCCTGGGACGTCCCATATAGTAGGTGAGGAGCCCAATCGCTTGAACCACATCTGCTTCCGAATATACTCACTTGTAAAGTATAAAATAAAAATAAACAGCAGAGCAGGTATAGCTCAGTGGTTGAACCCCTGCTTCACATTTTCAAGGTCCTGGGTTCAACCCCCAGTATCTCCTAAAAATTAAATATTTTTTTTAAAACCATAAATGCTACAACAAATACATATAAAGAACCAACTATAAATTGTGGAAATAAAAAAAGTTAATGGAGCAGGTGCACCGTCAGGCCCCATAGGCTATGCAGCAAGATTATGATGTAACAGGAGAGTGACACAAGGGAGAGCCAAGACGAGACGCACCGAAAAACCAGGAACTAAGGTGGCACAGACGGTAGGACGCTTCTCTCCCACACTGGAGATTCCAAGGATCGAATCCCAGTGAAGACAGGAGGAGCAGGATAAAAG
Source organism: Chaetophractus vellerosus (assembly GCA_004027955.1). Classification (NCBI taxonomy): domain Eukaryota; kingdom Metazoa; phylum Chordata; class Mammalia; order Cingulata; family Chlamyphoridae; genus Chaetophractus; species Chaetophractus vellerosus. Next base: position 10,272 of record PVKH010019999.1, on the reverse strand, counting down.
AGGGCAGGAAATGGACACAGAGAATTGCCCAGTGAATAGACACAGAAATAGCAAAGATGGGGGCGGGTGTGTGTGTGTGTGTGTGTGTGTAAAAATGGATAAAAGTAAATAAATAAATAAATCCTTAAAAAATGTATAGGGGAGGATGATACAGACTATAGTTAGTAGTAATACTTTGACGACGCTCTTTCATGATTTGTTAACAAATATTTCACAACAATGCAGGATGTTTGGGGAAGGGGGTGATGTGTGGGAGCCCTGTATGATGTTATACATGTTTGTTTTGTAAGTTTACGATGTTTACTGAACACTTATAGTTTATGTATGTTCATGTATGAATTATATACTTCAATAAATGGTTTTTTAAAAGTTAATGGACAGAATAAACTCTATACTGGATATAACTGAAGACAGAAATTAATAAATTGAAAGGTAGTACTGAAGAACATAAAGTCAGATAAAAGTAATGAAAGAACATTTAAGAGATATGGAGGATAGATGGTGAGTTATGTTATCGGCTGAGATCTCATCAGATAAAAATGATGCTCCCAAATATTAATCCACATGGGATTTATTTTATATGGTACAAGGGAGGGACCCAAATACATTTTTCCCTTACATGAATGCCCAATTATTCCATGGCCATTAACTGAAAAGTTTAGCCTCTTTTCACTGCTCTTCAAAGCTAATTCTGCTTTTTACCATAAGTATGCTTTCAAATGTTTTTGGGCTTTCAATTCTGTTACACTGGTTTATCATTTTATCCTGGCACCAATATAATACTGTCTTAATTACTATAGCCATATCACAGGGTTTAGCAGAAGGTAGAGAAAGACCTCAAACTTTACTGTTGTTCTTCATAAATGTCTTGGCTAATTCTGGAATTTCCACATGGTTGGCATTTTGAATGGGTTGGACTAAATCCATAAACCAATGTAGGGAGAACTGACATTTTTATAATAGTAAGTCTTCTAAACCATAACCTGCCAATTGCCTCGTATAGTTAGGTCTTCATGTATGTCTACTAACAGAGTTCCATAATTTTTGATAACAGAGGTCTTAAACATATCTTGTTGGAGTTATTCCTACATAGTTGATATTTTTATGCTATCATCAAGGGAATCTTTTTAAAATTTTTAGTTTCAAATTATTCATTGCTTGTTTTCTCGGTTCTGTTTTTTTAGTACACCAACACTGCATCCAGTTCTTTTGTTAAACACTTAATAATTCTAATTATTTATCAGATGAGTCTTTGGATTTCCTATATATTCAATTTTATCATCATTTCCCCCCACCCTTTCCTGTTTTCACTGGTAAGGTCCTTTGAATACATAGATGAATAGCTGTGGGGACAGAAAGCACCTTCACCTTACAGTCTCAAAGGGAAAGTTTCACTATTAAAAAAGATGTTTGATGTAAATTTTTAGTATTTAAAAAAAATTGACATAATCTTAAAATTTTTCTCTTTTAAGCTATGACTATGGTGAATTACAGAAACTGACCATCTACAATGAAATCACACTTGCATTTCTGGGATAAACCCAAATTGATCATTATGTATTCTCCTTTCTTATATATTATTGGGTTCTGTTGCTAATATTTTGTTATTCTACTTGCTAATATTAAGGATTGCTATATGTTCATGAATGAGATTGACTTGTCATTTTTTCTCTTATGCCAAAGTTGCTAGCTTTTATCAAACATTTGCGACCCTTCTAAAATGAGTTGTGGAGTGTACCATTTTTTGCTAATTTGTGGCTCAGTGTATGTAAGACTAGATGTATTTCTTTCGTAAATGAGTGGTAGATTTACCACTGGGTCAACAAGGCCTAGGGTCTTCTTTTTTGAAAAGTTGGACTGCTGATTCAAAACTGTTTATGGTTATATTATAGGGCTATTCCCATTTTTACTTCTTTGGTAAATGAAGACATTTTGGTAAATTATATTTTTCTAAGATATATACAGTTCATCTAACTTTTCAAATTTCTTATAATGAAGTTATTCATAATATCCTCTTATCTATTTTACTGTATCTGTAGTGATGCCCCTTTTTTATCATTCCTGCCATTGGTTATTTGTGCTTTTTAATTTTTTGTCTTGATTAGTGATAGCTGGAAAATTTGCTTATTAAAATTGCTTCACTTAAGCAGCTCTGAAAATTCTAAAACTAATTGAGCTGGTTTTCTGTGAATCTAATTTTAGAAGTTTACTCTTTATATTTAGTTCCCTGAAGGATATTAACCAGACCTTATCAGTTTTGCTTACAAGAATAAAATAACGTCTCAAAGTAATACCAGACAGAATAGTAAATCTTTAACTTTCCTCAGAGACAAAAGAGCTTGTTATCTTTGAACAGTAGGCTGAGAAAGGAGCCATGAAGATGTTGCACCTGCACAACAATATCTAAACTGTGGTTTATTAGCTGCTGAAACCAAGGACGAGCCAAAGATGCTTGAGACAACAAAGGACAAAAAAATTGCACATACCCTCCTCACTTGTTTTTCTTCTCCTCTACCCCTTTCCTTCACATATAAAAAACCCTAGCTTCCATTCTCACTTTGAACTGGTTTTGGAAGAATCCCCCAGTTCCTTGCTTGTGCACTCACAATAAATCACCTTCTCAATGAGGTACATGTTTCTCCTTTGTGGCGCTGGATCAAGTGGGCCCTTCTATCGGAAAGAGTCATGTTTACAGTAACATTAGTCTGACTGGAGTTTATGAACTCTCATTTTTACCCATGGATTTAAAAGCACATTGTGTAATTTTCCAAACACAAATATTTTTAGTTATCTATTTGTTCTTTATTTCTATTTTAATTTCATGTGGTCACAGAACATGCTACTGAGTACAGTCCTTGAAATTTGTCATGACTTCCTTTTCGGCCCGTATGATCAATGATAATTTCTTACAAATGTTCTGAGGGTATCTCAACAAATAAATATCCTACAGGTGCTGGGTACCATGTTCTATATATATCCATTAGGTAAGTTCATTTATCATGTTGTTCAAATTATATACATATATATATTTATTATTTGCTGCATATTATTAAAAATATGTGGTAAAATGTCATTATGCTTTTAAAATTTTCTATTTCGATAAATATTTGGTTTTATATACTTTGACATTGTGTTATTAGAACATACAAATTACAAATTATTATACCACCCTGAAAACTGAATCTTTCATCAAGTGGCTCTCTTTATCTCTAAGAATATTTCATGCCTTAAAGTATAGTTCTTCTCATACCAGTGTAGCTAAACACCTTTATTTTAGTTGATATTTATAAAGTATATCTTTTCCATCCTTTCACTTTCAACCTTACAGTATCATGTCATATGTATTATAAGTATATATAATATATTATATATATATATTTATCTTAAAAACAGCATATTAAATTTTTTAAAAACCAGATTGACCTTGGTCTTTTAACTTGAGCTTTTATTCTGTTTATTTTTCCTTTTATTTTTTTGTTAATCGAATGGTTTTATAGGTCACTAACATAAGAGAATAAATTTGTCACTCTAACATTTCGGAAAAGTATGTAATTTTAATTACAAGCATACCTTGGAGATTTTGGGGTTTGATTCCAAACTAGTACAAAAAGCAAATATCACAATAGAGCAAGTCTCACAAGTTTCTTGGTTTCCAAATATATAGAGAAGTTAGGCTTATACTATACTGTGGTCTATTAAGTGTGCAATAGAATTATATCTAAAAAAGAATGCACATACCTTAATTCAAAATATCTTATTGTTAAGAAAATTCTAACCATCATCTGAGCCTTCGGTGAGTTATAATCTCTTTGCTGGTGGAGAGTCTTGCCTCAAAGTTGATGGCTGCTGACTGATCAGGGTGATGGTTGCTAAAGGCTGGGATGGCTGGGGCAATTTCTTGAAATAAGATGATAATGAAATTTGTCACATCAAATGACTCTTCCTTTCATGAAAGATTTCTCTGTAGCATGGTATGCTGTCTGATAGCATTTTACCTAAGTAGAACTTCTTTAAAAACTGGAATCAATCCTCTCAAACCTTGCCACTGTTTTGTCAACTAAGCTTAGGTAATATTCTAAATCCTTTACTGTCATTTCAATGATGTTTGCAGCATCTTCACCAGGAGTAGAGCTCCTCTCAAGAAACTACTTTCTTTCTTCATCCATAATAAGCAACTCATCATCTATTCGAGTTTTATCATGAGATTGTAGCAACTGAGTCACATCTTTACGCTCCAGTTCTAATTCTAGTCCTCTTGCTATTTCCACCACATCTCCAGTGACTTCCTCCACTGAAGTCTTGAACTCCTCAAACTCATCCATGAGGGTTGGAATCAACTTCTTCCAAACTCCTGTGAATGTTGATATTTTGACCTCCTCCCATGAATCATGAATGTTCTCAATGGCCTCTAGAATGGTGAATACTTTTCAGAATATTTTCCACTTACTTTGCCCAGATCCATCAGAGGAATCACTATCTATGGCATCTAGAGCCTTATGAAATTTCTTAAATAAGACATGAAAGTCAAAATGATTCCTTGATCCATGGGCTGCAGAATGAATGTTGGGTTAGGAGGCATGAAAACAACAGTAATATTGTTGTGTATTACCATCAAAGCCCTTGGGTGACAAGGTGCATTATTAACAAGCAGTAATATTTGAAAAGAATCTTTTTTTTCTGGTGTCAACAGAGGGCTTAAAATACTCAGTAAATCCTGTTGTAAAGAGATGTGCTATCATCCAGGCTTTGTTGTTCCATTTATAGAGCACAGGCAGAGAAGATTTAGCATAATTCTTAAAGGCCCTAGATTTTCAGAATGGTAAACAAGCACTGGCTTCAACTTAAGGTCATCAGCAGCATTAGCACCTAACAAGAGGGTCAGCTTGTCCCTTGAAGTTTTGAAAACTTCTCCTCTCTAGCTAGCAAAATCCTAGATGGCACCTTCTTCCAATAGAAGGCATTTTGTCTACATAGAAAATCTGTTTTTTAGTGTAGCCACCTTCATCAATTATCTTAGCTAAATCTTCTAGAAAACTTGCTGCAGCATCTACATCAGCACTCACTGCTTCACCTTGCACTTTGATGTTATGGGAATGGTTTCTTTCCTTAAACCTCATGAACCAACCTCTACTAGCTTCAAACTTTTCTCTAGCTTCCTTACCTTCTTAGAATTGAAAAGAGTTAGGGCCTTGCTCTGTCTGGATAAGGCTTTCATTTGAGGAAATGTTGTGGCTGGTTTGATTTATCCAGACCACTAAAACTTTCTCCATATGAGCAATAAAGCTGTCTGGCTTTCTTATTCATGACTGCACTGAAGTAGCATGTTTAATTTCTTACATGAACTTTTCCTTTACCTTCACAACTTGGCACAAGAGGCCTAGTTCTTGGCCTATCTTGACTTTTGATATGCCTTCTTCAATAAGCTTAATCATTTCTAGCTTTTGATTTAAAGTGAGAGATATGTGACTCTTCCTTTCACTTGAACAGAAGGGTTATTAACTGACCTAATTTCAATTATTGTTGTGTGTCAGGAAATAGGGAGGCCCGAAGAGAGGGAAAGACACAGAAGAATGACTAGTCGCTGAAGCAGTCAGAACATTTATCAATCAAGTTTGCCATCTCTGATGGCCACATTTTGTAATGCCCCAAACCAATTACCACAATAAGGTCAAAGATCACAGACCACCATAGCAGATACCATAATAATGAAAAAGTTTGAAATATTGTGAGACTTCACCAAAATGTGACACAGAGACATGAAGTGAGCACATGCTGTTGGATAAAATGGCGTGATAGACTTGCTCGACGCAGGGTTGCCACAAACCTTCATTTGTAGAAAAATACAATATCTGCAAAGCATAATACAGTGAAGCACAATAAAATGAAGTATACCTGTATATTTAATGCCCTTCACTCTCAAAATAGGCCCACTTTAGACAATAAATTACATGGTCCTCTACCTATAAGACTACCTTGCATGGGTTCAGGATCTTCACTCCTGTTCCCTTTGACCCAAAAGGGTACCAAATTGAAACCCGATTGTCTAGTATGGCAAATGGCCTCAGAACAAAACAGTTTTGGTACTCTGATATTTTGCTTACCCCCTCTGGTTCAGGTTCCCTCAGAATTTGTCCTGACCTTTACCATTATTTTTTTAAATCATCAATAACTTTACATGCTTTTAAAATTATATCCAGCATTTTCCATTGTTTTCAGTAGAAGGCTGAATAATCTAACCTACCTTCTTAGAAACGGAAGTCCTGAATGTTTTTTTTCTACTTGTGTCTCTGAATATTCCTCAATATCTCCTTGCCCTTTCCCCAAGTAGAAAATTTGTCAATGCTTTAGCCCACTCCTTTCCCAGCTGCCTTACCGAGGCCTCCTAGCTCAAAATCAGGTCTTATTTAGTAGCTCAGAACTCTTGCTGTGCTGGTTTGAGTCTTTTGTGGACCCCAGAAAGATAAGTTCTTAAAGCACAACCATTCCTGTGCCTGTGAGCCTATTGTAGATGGCACATTTTGATAAGATTCAGTTAAGGGACCTTTTGATTAGATCACTTTTGATTAAATTGTTCCAGCTAAGAGCCTTTGATTAGATTGTGGGGTGAAGGGTGGGTCTTAATCCTTTTACTGGAGTCCTTTATAAATAGAGGACTGAAAACCCACAGACACAGAAAAAAAGCTGCAGAGACAGAGAAACCCTGAGAGGCTGGCAGAGAGATCCTGGAGGAGTGGGGAGAGACAAGCATATGCCTGATAGCCTACTACAGAGCTCGGGAAGAAAGTAAGCCTGTAGGGGAAAGCATAGACCAGCAGAGATGTCATTGTGCCTTGCCACATGGCAGGAGTCTAGGATTGCCAGGAGCTGAACTTCAGTGAGACAGCATCTCTGATGATGCACTGAATTGGACATTTTCAGTCTCAGAACTGTAAGCTTTCAACTTAATAAAATCCCTTTGTAAAAGGTATATTTGCTCCCAGCAGCTTTTAGCATAGAAATCACTTGTCTTGTAGTTATATTGGGAATATCACATCTCAGTCACAGAGTCAAGCAGTAGCTGGATTTAGGAAATGGAAAGCCTGGCTCTAATTTCCCCTACTTCCCTAGTTTCCACATTTTCCTGTAAGATATTATATATATAGTGAAAGAAGGATTTTTCTCTTCTTTCCTGGAAGGAAGACTTTCAATCCAATCCCTGATTTTAAACAGTAAGTCCCCACCCAGGGTGGTCCTCTGTGATCTCACATAGTACACTGAACTCTCATCTGCCTTAGTCAGTAGTCTACATATTATCAATTTAATTGCTTTACAGTTCTACCGTATGAACACACAACAAGTTTTCCATTTTCTGAATGTGACATAAAGTTTAAGTTTACCTCAATATATGAACTTTGAATGATCAAATATTATAACACATATTCACTATTTATCTCACCTGCTGTCTTACTTTGCCATAGGGCTGCCAATGCAAAGTACCAGAAATGGGCTGGCTTTTATAATGGGAAATTTACTGGGGTAAAAGCTTAAAGTTCCAAGGCTGTGAAAATGTCCAAATCAAGGCATCATCATAGATGCTTTCCCACCACAGGGTGGAAGCTAGCAAATCCTGGAGTCCTGCTACATGGTGTACCAAGATGGTGGGTCTGCTGGTTTCTCTCTACTTTCTCCTGGAGCTCAGCTGTAGGTGATGAGGCATCTCTCCTCAGGCCTCATTTCCTTGAGCACTTTGGGGCTTCTCTGTCTTTCTGCAGCTGTAGGTAAACCTAGAGTCCTCTCCCTGACATGGCCAGGTCAAAATGGAAGACCTCCCTTTTACTGCATGTTCTCATTTATATAAGACCCAGCAAGAGAGTGGAGACCCAACCTGAGTCTCGCCTCACTGAGGTAGTCAGATCAAAAGTGATCTAATCAAATGATCCAATGAGGTCCCTTAAGTGAATCTAATGTAATCAAAGGGTCTTACACCCATAGGAATGGATTGGTTCAAAACATAATCTTTTCTGGGATTCACAATAGAACTTCAAAACCGACTTCCTTATCTTGTCCTTCAGGAATCTCTTTATTGGGACACTTAAAGGGAATAACAGAGGATTTTACCATAAAGAGAATGACTTTAAAGTGATATACCAAAACCAAAACAAAGTGAAAAGCAAACCTTGAAAACGATTAAATGGATATGAAGATGGATGTTGTTATTGTATATCAGCTTGTCATTTAGGACTGTTTTAATCATGCTTAAATAATTAACACAGGATGGTGAAGAGATTCATAAATCAAAAGGCATGAAGTGCATAAAAAATAATGAAGCTTATTTTTTAAAAATATATTATACTTTTTTTTTTTTTGGAGTTACCAGGGTTAGGAATTGAACCCAAGATCTCATATGTAGGAAGCCCGCACTCAATCACTGAGCTACACTGACTCCCTAATATACTTCTTTTAAAAATAGTATATTTCTAGTTTATCTAACTATTCTAACTCCTCTTAAACCTCACTTTAGAATTTATGTCACATCTTTTGAAAATCAGTAACAGTGATAAAGTGCCATCCTTTGAGATATATTTGACTTTTAGAAATAGCCAGAAGTTATTCTGGAAAGGAAAAGAGACACAATTACTGAGCATCCACTATATGCTAGGCACTTTATAAACATTATTTTATTTAAGCTTCTCAAAAGTTCTAGACCATGGATATGATAGGTCAGGTTCAAAAAGCAGTAAAATTATAGTGCTAGATTTGAAAACAAGTCAGCCTGAGCCCAAAGGACATGTTATTATAACAGCATACTGATTCTCTACTAAGAGCAAGACTAATGGTCATTATAAAGCTACTACCAATGTAAATAAAATTTTTTTACACAAAAAAACAGGTTTTAAGTGAAACTATTAATACTATAAGGGAAAAATGATTGAGAACCTGGCCACATAGCAGGTAGTTGATAACTATTTAAAATAAACAAATGAATTTATTCCTTAAATATTGCACATATTTCTTGTAGTACAAAATTTTTACCAAATGACTAATAATATCAAACAAATTCTACATGAATAATCTTAGTGGAGACAAAGAAAAAATCAGTAATTCTTCATTTCATTTTCATTAATTTTCTATAATCTTGGAATTGCTGCAATTTTCCATCACAAGTGTTGACATTTTGTCACATTGGGGAAAAATCTTTTCCACTACCTGAAAAGGTATTATTTTATGTGGTTTCTCATTTCTCAGTAAAATGTCAGGTCAGATTTTTATTTGCATTTTTAAATGTGTACAAAAATTTCTGCACAAAATTTCCTAATAGTTAAGCTTTCTTTTACAGTGAATATTTTCTTTTATCTAAATTTAAATTCTATAGTCATTATTCACATGCTTATGTCACGTTGAACAAACAAAACCTCTGATTTTTCAATATTTTTATTGATATTTTGAACACCTTTTCTACCTTATCTTTTTCAAAACTGTTCTGCTAGTGGAAAAATGTTGCTCTTGACATCATTTTATGCTACTCAGACTTCTAATATACCAGTCATCTCAATAAAAAATCTTTCCAATCTGATATAAAAGCTGGTGTTAATTGGAAATAATGAGTATTTATTTTCACATATCAGTTATACACTGCTAAGGTAAGCTACTTTTAAAGTACTTGTACCATAAACTGATATATATATATATGTACACATATATGTATATATATATGATGTATAGTTATGCTATAGTTGTATATAATACATACTATCAGGCTAAAAAGGCAGCATCTTACTTAGTGTGAAAACACTGAAGCAATTTCTACTAAAATTAGGAATAAGGTAAGGAAAATCACTATTTAATAATTCATTGGAGGTTTTTAGCCAACACAGTTAGGCCACAGAAAGCAAAGGTTGTAAAAGAATGGAAATGTGATCCTATGTGCTACTTGGCTTGGCAATGAACAATATTTATATAGTCATAATGAAAACACAGTATATGCATTTATACCAAAAATGATAAGAAGGGGAGAGATGTGTGATGTATTTGAACTGAACTATAAAAGATACCATAAACAAAATTAAAAGATGTGGATAATTACAAATTACAAACCTGTACAACAAAGGATTAATATTTGATAAGTAAGGAACTATAAACCAATTAAAACTAGAAAAGAAAACTAATCAAGAATATGAAAAGGTAATCCACAGAAGAAGAAACACCAACAGCTGGCCCATAAACACATGAGAAATCTCAGGTTCTAATTAAGAAAATGCAATATAAACACAACAGTACAGCATTATTATTATT
>PVKH010019998.1:0-14705 GCA_004027955.1 Chaetophractus vellerosus | reverse complement strand
ATAAAGAGCTCACCGGTGTACCACATGGGAGGCCCCGGGTTCGGTTCCCGGGGACCTCTCCGAGCGGGCAGACGGCCTTGAGAAAGGCAAGCCACCGTGGGCGGGGCAGAGCCGCCGTGGGCAAGGCAAAAAGCCACCACGGGCAGGGCGGAGCCCCCACGGGCATGGCAAAGTCACCCGTGAAAAGCGGAGCTGCCGCAGCCCGCAAAAAACATGGAGGACTGCTGCCCGCAAAACATGGAGCGGAGCCGCCCATGGGAACGGAATGGAGCCACCCTCGAACGGAACGAGCCACCGCCGTGGAGGGCTGACTCGGCGCGTCGCCGCAGGGACGGGGGGAGACAAGAAGCAGACATAGAAAAACACAGAAGAATGGACACACAGCAAGAGCAAGCAGAAATGGGGGGGGGGTATGTAATAAATAATAAATAAATCTTTAAAAAAAAAAAAAGTATCTGGCATAATTTAGTGCTGTGGGTCTCGGTCTTTAGTTTGGACAAGAATCACCCAGAAAGTTTGTGAAAAATAGTTTAGTGCCAATACACTGGAAGTCTGGGGTGCTGTCTAGGAGTCTGCATTCTACAGGAATTCTACCTTAATCTAATGTGAATGACCCGTGGATTTCATTTTGAGGACCCTTATCTAGTGAATGAGAAAATTCTTGGACTAAGTTGCCATCACCAAGTCTAAGACTGGCCAGAGGAATGCAATCTGGAATTGAAGGTCTTAGAAATCAGGAACTCAGACTTCTCTGTATACCAGAAAAAGTCCCATATAGACCGCATACATATTATACATTGTTGTATTACTAGAGTCTGGTCTGGCAGAACCAGACTTAAAAAAGAGAAAAATGCAACAATAACCAAAAATATGCAGGGAATTCTTTCACTGTGTTTACTAGAAAAGATATTTTTCCCTATATTTTCATAAATCCTTTAATGAGTTGTTAAATTGCAAAGTAATATCTACCCAGGAAGTGTTATAGAAGAATCATAGGTATTTTACTGAGCAGAAAGCATGACATCAGACTGGATAACAAATGCAATTATACATTTACAAATTTTAATACCATGCTCTGTCCACTTTAAGGAAGAAGATAAAAGAGGAAGTTTCAACTTTTACTCCCATCACTCTGAAGTGTGATCCTTACTTCTGCACAGCATTACACATTTGGAGCTACAGTTTTATATGTCTATTTTATCCATAACAAAACCTTCAATAATCTTCCAAGCCAGGGGCCGGCTTGATAGCCCAGTGGATAGGGCGCCGGCATACCACATGGAAGGCCCCGGGTTCGATTCCCGGTGGACCTCTCCTAGCGGGCAGACCGCCTTGAGAATGGCAAGCTGCCATGGGCGGGCCGGAGCCGCCGTGGGCAGGGCAAGAAGCTGCCACGGACATGGCAAGAGCCGCCACGGGCAGGGCAGGTCGCCCACGGATGGAGCACAGCCAGCCACCCACGAACTGAAAGCCGGCCGTGAACGGACGCAGAGACCGCCCACAAGCGGGGAAAGCCATGCCTGCGCAGTGACCAGTCTCGGCGCGTCCCCGCAACGGGGGGGAAGGGGAGATATGTAATAAAATAAATAAATCTTTAAAAAAATAATAATAATAATCTTCCAAGCCAGAAAATAAATGTTATATGTGTTTTTACATTATTGATACTTCAACCAAGACAATGTTGAAAACTTTAGTTAGCCCTTGATTTCCCAAGAAATAGATGGTCACTCTGGCTTTTTAAAAAAAATGTTTTTTAATTAGAGAAGTTGTAGCTTTACAGAAAAATCATGCAGAAATAGAGTTCCCATATAATCCCTATGGTGGATTGAATTGTGTACTCTAGTTTGGGCTTGGTCTTGATTTTAGTCTACATTCTGGTAAGTGTGGACCCATTGCAAATGAGACCTCTTCAAGACATTACTTCAGTTAAGGGGTGGCCCAAACGAATGAGAATTACTTAGGTCCTGTAAAAGCAGAGTGAAAGTCAGATGGAAAGAGAAGCCAACAGAAATAGTCCTAAACTAGAAGTCAATGTAACCAGAAAGAGAAAGAAGGTGCTACCATGTGATTGAAAAGCCACAGAACTCTAAAGATTGCCTGCCAGCCAGAAGATTTTGCACCTGAGAGGAAGCAAGCCTTCTAGGCTCTGAAACTGAAAGCCAACAAACTGTTAAGCCAACTCATTGTATAGTATTTGTTTTAGCACCTAGGAAACTATAACAACCCCACTCACACACTCCATTTTCCCTATAATTAACACTTGCATTAGTGTGGTAACTTGGATACAATTGATGAAACCATATAATTATACTATTAACTATACTCCATAGTTTACATTAGGGTTCACTGTTTGCATCATACAGTCATATGCTTTTTTAAAAAAATGTTTATTCTAGTAACATATACAACCTAAAATTTCCCCCTTTTAACCACATTCAAATATATAATTCAGTGATGTTTATTACATTCAAAATGTTATGCTACCATTGCCACCATCCATTACCTAAACAGAAATTCTACTGAACTGAGCATTAACTCCACATTCCTTAACCCCCCTCCCTCTGGCCCCTGGTAATCTGTATTCTAGTTTCTGACTCTATGAATTTTCTTATTCTAATTGTTTCATATCATTGAGATCATACAATATTTGTCCTTTTGTGTCTGGCTTATTTCATTCAACATGATGTCTTCAAGGTTCTTCCATGTTGTCATATTTATCAGAACTGCACTCCTTTTGTCACAGCTGACTAATATTCCATTGTGTGTGTGTGTGTATGTGTGAGTATCACATTTTGTTTAGCCATTAATTGGCTGATGAATACTCGGGTTGCATCAAACATTTGGCAATTGAGGATAAGCCACTATGAGCATCAGTGGAAGCTGATAGAAGTTTTTTATGCCCTATATACCTCCATTGAACTGGGTGTGAATATGTATTAGTAATCAGTTGGGCATATTTGTGTGGATGTAGTTTCGGGTTGTCTATTCTGTTTTACTGATCTCTGTGTCTATCTCTACAACACGTCACACACTTTTGATAACTATAACAATATAATAAGTGTTAAAATCTGCTAGACAGATTCCTTCCACTTTATACTTCTTTTCAAATTTATCTGAACTTTTCTAGTTCCTTTACCTTTTCATAAAAGAACAATCTGTCTCTATAAAAATTCTTGCTGGGATTTTGAACAGGAATTGTATTACACATTAAATCAATTTGGGAGGCATTTATATCTTTACTGTTTGAGTCTGACAATCCATGAACATCGTGCATCTCTCCATTTATTTAGATCTTTGTTTTCTTTCATCAGCATTCTGTAGTTTTCAGCATGCAACCTTTTACGGGTTTTCTTAGATTTACTCCTAATTGTTTATTTTAATTTTGAGTGATCATAAATGATAATGCATTTTTAATCTCACTGTTCACATATGCATTGCCATCCTATGGAAATACAGTTGACAGTTTTAGATGTTTATTTTGTATTCTGTGACTTGCTGAACTCAGAGTTTAGTTCTGGGGTGTTTTTTTTTTTAGAAGATTCCTTAAGTTTTTTAAAATATATTTTTTATTAAAGTATACAATTCATACATAAATATATATAAACAATAAGTGTATAGTAAAAGTTGTAAACTTACAAAATAAACATGCATAACATCATACAGGGGTGCCATACATCAACCCTCCATGAACACCTTGCATTGTTGTGATATATTTGTTACAAACAATGCAAGAGCATCATCAAAATATCACTACTAACTATAGTCCATATCTTACATTTGGTGTATTTTCCCCAAATCCACCCTATTCTTTAAAATGTATTTTAATTACAGAGTTTATAAAATTATAAAACACTCATGCACATGTGTAGAATTCCCATACAATATCCCTTCATCAACACTCCACACTGTGGTGGAGTATTTGTTACAGATTATGAGATATTATCATCCGATTATTAACACCAACCATGGTCCATAGCATACATATGGCACACGTTTCCAATACCACTCTATTATCAACACAGTACATCTTTGGCATTGATGCAAGAATATTACCATATTGCTGTTAACCATGGTCCATAGGTCACTTAAGTTTTATTTTTCCCATGCTTCTCCATATCCCCACCACCCTGCAATAGTGACAAACTTCCATTCTAATTCCCAGAAGGACATCCTTGCATTTGTACTATTAACCACAATTCTCATCTACCTCTGGGTACACTATGTTATTCTGCCCCTAGATTATTTTCTAGCTTCCTTTCAATTGACACATCCCCAGACTACCCTGTTCAGCCACAATCCCATTTATAAATCTGCTGCTACTCACTATAAGGTGTTACCATCAATTCTATCCATTTCCATATGTTTACAGTCAAGTTAATTAAAACTTCTACATATAATAAGCATCAGTAGTTCTTCTCAACCCTTTTCTTATCTCCTAATAACCTATACTCTAGGTTTTAACTCCATGCATTCATTCTTTGTATTTAGTTTATATTAATGAAACCATGCAATATTTGTCCTTTTGTATCTGGCTTATTTCACTTAGCATAATGACTTCAAGATTCATCCATATTATCATTTGTGTACGTACATATCACCTTTTGTTTACCCATTCATTGGTTGATGGACAATAGTGTCTTTTAGCAATTGTGAATAACGCTGCTATGAACATCAGTGTGCAGATATCTGTCCATGCCACAGTTTTTAGTTCTTCAGGATATAATCCTAGTTGAGAAATTGCTGGATCATATGGCAGTTCTATATTTAGCTTCCTGAGGAAATGCCAAACCGTCATCCACAGAGTCTGCACCATTTTACAATCCCAACAGCAGTGAAGGAGTATTCCTATTTCTCTACATCCTCTCCAGCACTTATTGTTTTGGTTTTTTTTCTAATAATGGCCATTCTATGCAGTGTGAGATGATATCTCATTGTAGTTTTGCTTTGCATTTTTCTAATAGCTAGTGATAAGGAACATTTTTTCATGTGCTTTTTGACCATTTGTATTTCCTCTTTGGAGAAATGTATATTTAAATATTTTGCTCATTTTTAAATTAGATTATTTGCTCTTTTATTGTTGAGTAGTGTGACCTTTTTATAGAATGGAAATCAAACCCTTACTGGATATGTGGTTTCCAAATATTTTTTCCCATCGAGTGGGCTGTCTTTTGAATCACAAAAGTGTTTAAGTTTGAGGAGGTCCCATTAATCCACGTTTTCTTTTGTTGCTTGTGCTTTTGGTATTAGGTTTAAGAATCCACAACCTACCACCAGGTCTTGAAGATGTTTCCCCACATTTTCTTCAAAGAGCTTTATGGTTCTTGCTTTTATATTTAGGTCTTTGATCCATTTTGAGTTAATTTTTGTATAAGCTATGAGATAGGGGTCCTCTTTTGTTTCTTTTGATTATGGATATCCAGTCCTCCCAGGACCATTTGTTGAATAGACTTTTCTACCCCAGCTGTGGAGGTTTAACAGGCTTGTCAAAAGTCAGTTGACCATAGATGTGAGGGTCTGTTTCTGAACCATCAATTCAGTTCCATTGGTCTATGTGTCTATCTTTATGCCTATCCTTGCTGTTTTTACCACTGTAGCTAGGTAATATGATTTAAAGTCCAGAAGTGAGAGTCCTCCAACTTTGCTTTTCCTTTTTAAGATGTTTCTGGCTATTTTGAGCCCTTTATCTTTTCAAATAAATTTTATAATTGTGTTCTCCATTTGTCTAAAAATCTCAGTGAAATTTTTATTGGGATTGCATTGGATCTATACATCAATTTGGGTAGAATTGACATCTTAATTATATTTAGTCTTCCAGTCCATAAGCATGGAAGGTTCTTCCAATTGTTTAGGTCTTTTATCTTTCTTTGAGCAATGCATTGTAGTTTTCTGAATACAAGTGTTTTACATCCTTGGTTAAGTTTATTTCTAAATATTTGATTCTTTTAGTAGCTATTGTAAAAGGAATTTTTTTCCTGACTGCCTCCTCAGATTGCACATTAAAATTGTATAGAAACACCACTGATTTTTGCATCTTGATCTTGTATCCTAACACTGATGAAATTGTTTTATTAGCTCTAGCAAAAACTTTGTTGTAGATTTTTTTGGGACTTTCTAGATATAGGATCATATCCTCTGCTGATAGTGAAAGTTTTACTTCTTCCTTTCCAATTTGGATTTCTTTTACTTCTTTTTCTGATTCTGAGCTAATTGCTCCAGCTCAGAACCTCTAGCACTATAATGAACAACAGTGGTGATAGTGGGCATCTGTGTATTGTCCCTGATTTCAATAGGAAAGCTTCCAGTGTTTCACCATTGAGTACAATGTTAGCTGTGGGTTTTTCATATATGACCTTTATCATGTTGAGAATGTTTCCTTTAATTCCTATCTTTTGTAGTATCTTTATCCAGAAAGGATGCTGTATTTTGTCAAATGCCATTTCTGCATCAATCAGTAAGATCATGTGGTTTTTCTTCTTTGATTTATTAATGTGGTGTATTACGCTAATTGATATCCTTGTGTTGAACCACCTTTGCATGCCTAGTATAAAACCCACTTGATCATGATGAATAATTGATGTAAGGTGTTGTTGGATTAGATTAGCAAATATTTTTGAGGATTCTTGTATCCATATTCATTAAAGAAATGGGTCTGTAAATTTCTTTTTTTGTAATATCTTCATCTGGCCTTCATATGAGGGTGATACTCTGGCTTCATAGAATGAATCTGGTAGCATTCCTTCTTGTTCAATTTTTTTGGATGAGCTTGAGTAAGATTGGTATCAAATCTTCTTTGAATGCTTGGTAGAACTCACCTATGAAACCATCTGGTCCTGGGCTTTTCATTTTGGGGAGTGCTTGATGACTGTTTCAATCTCTTTACTTGTGATTGGTTTGTTGAGGTCTTCTATTTCTTCTAGGGTCAGTGTAGGTTATTTGTATATTACTAGGAATTTTTCCATTTCATATACATTGTCTAGTCTGTTGGAATAAAGTTGTTGATAGTATCCTTTTATGATCTCTTTTATTTCTGTGGGGTCAGTAGTAATGTCCCTGTTTTCATTTTTAAATTTCATTTATTTGCATCCTCTCCCTTTTTCTCTTTGTCAGTCTAGATAAGGGTTTGTTGATTGTGATAATCTTCTTGAAGAACTAACTTTTGGTTTCCTTAATTCTCTCTATTGTTTTATTGTTCTCAATTTCATTTATTTCTGCTCTGAACTTTGTTAATTCATTCCTTCTACTTGCTTTGGGGTTAGTTTGATGTTCTTTTTCTAGTTCCTCCAGCTGTGTCGTTAGGTCACTGATTTTAGCTCTTTCTTCTTTTTTAATGTAAGCATTGAGGGCTATAAATTTTCCTCTTAGCACTGCCATTGCTGCATCTAATATGTTGTGCTCTCATTGTCATTTGTCTTGAGAAAATTATTGATTTAACTCTAAATTTCTTCGCTGACCCACTGTTTATTTAAGAGTGTGTTGTTTAGCCTCCAGATATATGTGAATTTTCCCTTTTTCCACTTCTTGTTGATTTCAAACTTTATTCCATTATTGTCATAGAAATTACTTTATATAATTTTGATCTTATTGAATTTATTGAGATTTGCTTTGTGACCTAACATATGGTCTATCGTGGAGCAAGAACCAAAAGTACTTGAACAGAATGTACATACTGCTGTTTTGGGGTGCAATGTTCTGTATATGTCTATTAGGTTTACCCATTTATCATATTATTCAAGCTGTCTGTTTCTTTATTGATCCTCTGCACAGATGTTCTATCCAATGCTGAGAGTGGTGTATTAAAGTCTCCAACTATTATTGTAGAGATGTCTATTTCTCCCTTTAGTTTTGCCAGTTTTTGCCTCAAGTATCTTGAGGCATCCTGGATAGGTACATATGCATTTATGATTGTTATTTCTTCCCAGTGAATTGCCACTTTTATTACTATATAATGTCCTTCCTTGTCTCTAACAACAGTTTTGCTTTTAAAGTCTATTTCATCCAATATAAGTATTGCT
Source organism: Chaetophractus vellerosus (assembly GCA_004027955.1). Lineage (NCBI taxonomy): Eukaryota > Metazoa > Chordata > Mammalia > Cingulata > Chlamyphoridae > Chaetophractus > Chaetophractus vellerosus. The sequence continues at coordinate 6,693 of PVKH010019998.1, read as the reverse complement.
ACCCCAATTTTTATATCTTGTTTCACCTTTGGGTTTTATCTGTCATTTTATTTTAACCACTCTTTTGACACAGTTAGTTACTTTTACTGGTATATTCTTCATTTCTAGGCTCAATTCAAAGCCTCTCTCTTCTCTCTTTTCTTCTCTATCTGTAACACTCCCTTAGTATTTCCTGCAGAGCCAGTCTCTTTGATATACACTCTCTCAGTCTGTGTTTATCTGTGAATATTCTAAACTCGATCTCATTTTTAAAAGACAATCTTGCCAGATATAAGATTCTTGGCTGGCAGTTTTTTTTTTCTTGCAGTATCTTAAATATATCATACTACTGTCTTCTTGCCTCCATGGTTTCTGACGAGAAATAGGCACTTAATCTTATTGGTATCCCTTATATGTTATATATCATTTTTCTCTTACTGCTCTCAGAATTTTCTCTTTGTCTTTGACATTTGGCATTCTGATTAATATGTGTCTCAGAGTTGGTCTATTCAGATTTATTCAGATGGAAGTGTGTTGTGCTTCTTGGACACATATCTATATCCTTCAATAAGGTTGGGGAATTTTCTACCATTATTTCTTCAAATATTCCTTCTGCCCCTTTTCCCTTCTTTTCTCTTTCTGGGACACCCATGACATGTATATTTGCAAGTCTCTTGCTGTCATTTAGTTCCCCGAGACCCTGTTCAATTTTTTCCATTCTTTTCTTCATCTGTTCTTTTGTATGTTTTCTTTCAGAGGACAGGTCTTCAAGCCAACGGATCCTTTCTTTTTCCTCCTCAAATCTTCTGTTACATGCCTTCAGTGTATTTTTTATTTAATTTATTGCACCTTTCACTCCCATACTGCTATTTTTCTATGTATGCTTTCAAATTATTCTTTGTGCCCACCCAGTGTCTTCTTAATATCCTTAATCTCTTTAGGCAACTCACTGAATTTATTAAAGAGATTTGTATGAACATATATGATTAGTTGTCTCAACTCCTGGACATCTGGAGACTTATCTTGTTCCTTTAATTGGATCATATCTTCCTGTTTCTTGGTATGGAATGTAATTTTTTGTTTGTGTCTTGGCATCTGGCTTACTAGATGTATTTATTCTGGGTACAGTTTCTCTCTTTAGTTTGGGCTTTCTTGCCTTTTCTCCCTTGCTGCCTGTGTAGTAAAAGCTGATATGTAGTTTGTCCTGTAAGCTATAGAGGCTGAAGCTGCCCTCCTGCCCCAGGAACTGATGAAGCTTCTCCCAACTTTCTCCTCTGCCAGGGGCAGTGACAGAGCTGCAGCTGTGTGTAATAATCCCAGTTGTGCAGAGCAAGTCTGTCTGTAGCTTCCTGGAGAGACTGGTGAAGCTTCACATCCCTTCCTCCCCTACCTGGGGCAGGGATGGAGCTGCAGTTGTGGGCAGCAATCTATGGCATGCGGGTCCAAAATGACCACTGTGGCCCAGGTATACTGATGTAGTATTGTGCCCCACTCCCTCTCAGAGGTGGTGATGGACCCTCTGGAGTGCCCAACAATTTAATCTGTGTGGGCCAAATGCACCTGCAGTTGTCCTGAGAGGCTGAGAGAGTACTATCCCTTTTTCCCTTTAGGGCATGGGAACACAATCACCAATACCCAACAGTTCAGTCAGTGTAGGCCAAAAGTACATGCTGTTGCCCAGAGAGGCTGAGGAAACACCAGCCCCCTCCTATCCTGTTGGGTGGTGGGGGTGGATGCACAGGAGCCAAAGAGTTCAGTCTGTCCTGGCTGAAAGTGCCTGCTAATTGCCCGGAAAGGCTGTAGAAACACCAGTCCCCTCTTTTCCTATTGGGAGGTAGGGTAGATCCACAATTACCCACCAGTCCATGCTGTACAGGCCGAAAGGGCCTGCCATTACCAAGAAAGGCTGAAGAAACACAGCCTCCCTGCTATGCCTGCAATTGCCCAGAGAGCCCGAGGAAACACACCTCCTCTCCTATCCTACTGGTGTATGTGGATGCAACCCCAGAAATATGACTGTTCAGTCTGTGCTAGTTGAAAGCACCTGCAGTTGCCTGGAGAGGCTGGTGCAGGTCCCCCCAGCATCCTCCCTGCTAGATGTGGGGCTATGGCTGCAATATGATCTGGGTGGAAAGTAGCCTGTCCCTACCAGCCCTGTGATTTTCAATCAGCCCTGCTTCCTCTCATGCCAGGGGCAGAGTTAAAATCGCATCTATTGGCCTCTTTTTTACTTGGACAGGTTTAAACTTTAGCTGTTCTTAGGATTATACTTTAGCCAGCTGAATTTCCTAATCAGTAGCTGAAGTCAGTGATCAACTGTGTCTTCCTCTCCCATTTTTGGGAAAAGGAGCTTCCAACTCCAGCCACAGAATAGCTCCGAGGTGGCTTGTACTGCAGGCACTGGCCTCCATGGTGTGGAGGGCTCTATTCATGAATCTTCTCTGCAGATAGGCAGTCTCCTCCTTCCATATTCAAGGATGTTGCAGGATACTATTCTGGTCTCCTGAGGCCCCCAAACAGGTGCTTTAGATAGCTCTGGGTGATTAGTAACTGCCCTGTAGGATGAGCTGACTCTTGGAACTCCTTACTCTGCCACCACCTTGCCCCACCTCTCCTTTAGATTTTATACTTAGGCAATCACATTGTCTACAAATAAAAACAGTTTATTTCTTTTTTTCTGATCTGTATGCATTTCCTTTACATTTCTTGCCTTATTGTGCAGAATATAACTTCTAATACTATGTTGAATAACCATGGTAAGAGCAGACATCTTTGCCTTGTTCCTGATCTTAGGAAGAAAGCATCTAGTGTTTCACCATTAAGTATAATATTAAATATAGTTTTGTGGGTTTTTTGTAGATGTACTTTAGCAAGTTGAGAAAGTCCTTGTGAATTCCTAATTTTCACAGAGTTTTTACCATGAATAAGTGTCAAACTTTGTCAAATGATTTTGCTGCGTTGATTGATAATGTGCTTTTTTTCCTTAGTCTTTTAATAATGTGAATTACATTGATTGATTTTCAAATATTGAACCAGCCTAGCAGCTCAGGAATAAATTCCAATTGGTAATAACGTATAATTATTTTAATATATTACTGATTTCATTTGCTAAATATTTTATTAAAATTTTCTGTCTATATTCATGAGGGATATTGGTCTCTAATTTTATCGTTTGTACTTTAATTGGTTTTGATATCAGGATAATAATGAACTCATAAAGTGAATTAAGAAGTGTTCCCTCTTACATTATCTGGAATAGATTGTGTAGAATTGGTATTGTTTTTAAACATTTGGTAAAATTTTCCAGTGAAAGCATTTGGGCCTAGAAATTTCTCTTTTGGGAGCTTTTTAATTATGCATTCAAATTTTTGGATGGTTATAGGCTATTCAGGTTTTCGATTTCATATTGGGCGAATTGTGGTAGTTTAGATGTGCGAGGAATTGGTCCATTTCTTCTAAGTTCAAATTTATGTGTGCAGACTTGTTAGTAGTATTCCCTTATTATTCTTTTGATGCCTGCAGGGTCTGTAGTGATATCTCCTGTTTCATTCCTTAAGCGGATAATTTCTTTCTTTTCTTTTTTGTTCTTTGTCAATCTTGGTTGAGGTTTGTCAAATTTATTGATATTTACATTAATTTTCTCTATTGTTTGCTGTTTTCAATTTCATTGATTTCTACTCTTATCTTTATTATTTCCTTCTCTCTGCTTGTTTTGGGTTTAGTTCATTACTCTTTTTGTCAGTTCTTGAGGCAAGAAATTAGATTGAAAATGTTTCTCTTTTCTACTCTATGTATCTAATTCTTTAAATTTCCCTCTCAGCACTGATTTAGCTGTATTGCCACAATTTTGATATATTTTATTTCTTTTTTCATTCAGTCCAATGCATTTGTTTTTAATTTCCCTTTAGACTTCATCTTTAATCCATAAGCTATTTAGAAGTGTGTCCTTTAATTTCCAAGTATTTGAAGATTTGCCTTTCATGTTTCTGTCATTGATTTGTTTTATTCCATTATGGTCAGAGAACACACATTGTGTGACTTCAATTTTTGAAAATTTGTTGAGGTTTGTTTTATGGCTTAGGATATTATCTATCTTGGATATTTTCTGAGAGCACTTGAAAAGAAAATGTATTCTTTTGGTTGGAGTGGTTTATACATAAGTAGATTCTGTTGGTTGATGGTATTTTTTAAATTCTTCTCTACTTGCTGATTTTCTAGTTGTTCCAGGTGTTGAGATCTCCAACTATAATTGTGTATTTAGCAGATTATCTTTTTATTTCTATCAGTTTTGCTTTACATATTTGGTAGCTTTCTTGTTGGTTGCCTACATATTAGAGTTACTTTGACTTCTTGGTGCATTGACCATTTTATCATTATATCATGTCTCTCTCTCTCTATCTCAAGTAAGTTTCTTTGCTCTGAAGTCTCTACTTTATCTGATACTAACATACCCACTCCTGGTTTCTTTTGATTAATATTTTCATAGTGTACCTTTTTTCATACTTTCATTCTCAACCTGTGTATATCATTATATTTGAGTGAGTTCCATAAGTGGCATATAGTTGCATTATTTTTTTTCAATCCACTCTGCCTATCTTAATTTTTAACATGTAAAATTTATAAATTTATAAATTTATATTTATTATAATTTTTTATATATTAGCGCTTAAATTTTCTTTTTTTCCATTTGTTTTCTGTGGTTTTTGTTTGTTTGTTTGTTTGTTTTTCAGTTATCTTTTTATTGCCTTCCTGTAGGTTGCTGGAACATTATTTAGAAATCTATTATAAATTATCTATAGAGTGTTTGAGTATATCTCTTTGCATAGGATTTTTAGCTGTTGCTCTCGGTATCACATTATATAGACCTAACTTTAATTAGAGTCTAATGATGTGATCATTTAACCAGTTTGAGTAAGATTTCTAAAATCTCCTTTATGTCCATTTACCTGACCATATTTTTTAATAATATAATTGTTTTAAAATTTCCTCTAAATACATCTATAACAGCATCAGACAGTATTATATCCTTTGGCTTCAAATATCAAACTTAATTTAGAAAACTCAAGAGGAGACAAAATTTTTTTTTCTTTACCATATTTTTGCTTATTGTGTTCTTTCCTGTGTACTATCTTACTTCCTTTTGTTACAAGTTTCCTTCTTTTATAATTTTCTTGCTATTTACAGAACTTTCTTTAGCCATTCTTTTAGTATAAGTCTGGTGGTAACAAATTCTCTTTGGTTCCCTTCATCTGAGAATGTCTTGATTTTTCCTTCATTCCTGAGAGTATTTTCACTGGATATAGGATTCTGATTGATGGTTCTTTACTTTCAGCACTGGGAAAATATTATGTCAGTTCCTTCTGGCTTCCATGGTTTCAGATGAGAAAGCTAGCATCACCTGAATTTTCCCCCCATAAGTAATATTTCATTTCTCTCTGCTGCTTTCAAGTATTTTACTTTGTCTTGAGTTTTCAGAAGTTTGATTATAATGTGCCTTGGTGTGGATTTCTTTGGACATTTCATTTTGGGGGTTTTCTCAGTTTTTTGGATCTCTGTTTTTCTCCAACTTTGGGAAATTTTCATCCATGATTTGTTTGAGTACTTTTTAAGACCTGCCCTTTATCTCCTCTTTTTCTGGAACTCCAGTGACATGGATGTTAGAACATTGTTATAGTCCCACAAGTCGCTGAGATTGTGTTCATTTTCTTTAATACACACATTTTCTCTATGCTATTCAGATTTGGTAATTTTATTAGTTTGTCTTTCAATTCGCTGATTCTCTCCACTGTTCCATTCATTCATTCTGATGCTGAGACTGTTCATTTAAGCATTAAAAAAAAATTTTTTTTTAAACTTTTTTTGTTCCAAAATATTCGTTCAGTTTTTCTTTAGATATTCTGTTTCTTTGCTGAGACATTCTGGTTTGTTTTTTTTTTTTTCATTTGTATTATGTATGTTCATGATTGCTGAAGCATGTTATTATGGCTGTTTTAAAATCTTTCTCATATAATTAATCCTAACATCTCTGTCATCTCAGTATTGGCATCATTTGATTGTTTTTTGCCATTTAGTTTGAGACATTGCTGGTTCTTGGTATGATGAGTTATTTTCAAATGAAACCTATACAGTTTGGATATAATATTGTGAGACTCTGTATCTTATTAAGCTTTCTGTTTTAGTTGGTTTCTCTGAAGCCACTCTAGCAGAGGAAGAGGGGGATGGCTTCTTACTGTCAGGTAGGTGTACAAGTCTAGCTTCCCCAGTCACCCTCCACTGACAACTAAGGAGGGACTTCTCAGCTCCTGCTGAGCAATGGTGGGAGTTCTAGCTCCCCACTAGCCCTCCATGACACCTCCTTGGTTTGTGGGTGAGGACCATCAGTTACTGCTTTCCATGTTGTCTCCAGTGACAACAATGGAGACTGCCTCATCACTACTGACTGGTAGTGAAAGTACAGACACTCTACTAGGCAATACCTCTGACAATATCCCACTGAGAAAGAAAAGTGGTACGTCACTACTGGTGCATGGGTGAAGTGAAGTTACCTGTATTAGTCAGCCATAGGGGTGCTAATGCAAAATACCAGAAATTGGTTGACTTTTATAAAGGGTATTTATTTGGGGTAGAAGTCCACAGTTGCCAGGCCATAAAGCATAAGTTACTTCCCTCACCAAAGTCTATTGCCACATGTTGGAGCAAGATGGTTGCCAATGA
>PVKH010019997.1:0-14704 GCA_004027955.1 Chaetophractus vellerosus | reverse complement strand
AAATAAAAAGTGTAGTTACATACCAAAAATGCAATAGTATTGGCATTTATAATTACCCATTTGGTTACCTTTACCAAAGATCTTAACTCTTTATGCTGCTTTAATCTACTGTCTAGTGTCCTATCCTTTCAATCTGAAGAATTTCCTTTAGCATTGCTTGCCAGGTAGGTCTAATGGTGACAAACTCCCTCAGTTTTTATTTACCAAGGAACATAGTAATCTCTCCCTCATTTTTTAAAGAGTTTCATAGTATATAAAATTCTTAGTTGGCAATTGTTTTCTTTCAGCACTTTAAACATTTCATCCCACTACCTTCTTGCTTCCATGGTTTCTGATAAGAAATCAGCATTCAATCTTATTGCAGACATCTTGTACATGACATGTTGCTTTTATCTTGTATCTGAAATGATTTTGCCCTCTTCTTTAGCATTCAACAGCTTGATTTTAAATGTGTCTAGAATTAAATCTCATGAGTTTATACTGTTTGGTGTTCTCTGAGCTTTTTGAATGTGTATGATCATAAGTTTCAATCAATTTGGGAAGTTTTATGTTATTATGTATTTAAATATTTCTTCTGCCCCTTTCTCTTTCTTCTCCTTCTGGGAATCCCAATTTACCAAGCATATATTGGTACACTTGATGCTATTCCACAGGTCACTTTTCTCCATTTTGTTTCTTTCTGTTTCTCAGCCTGAATCATTTCAAGTGTCTTATCTTTCAGTTCATTGATTCTTTCTTCTGTCAGCTCCAATTTGCTGTGACACCCTTGGGAATTTTTCATTTTAGTTACTGTGGTAATCAACTCCAGTATTTCTATTTGGTTCCTTTTTATAATTTCCATCTTTTTATTGAAATTCTCATTTTGTTCATGTATCATTTTCCTGAAATCTGTGAGTTCTTTCTCCATGTTTTCCTTTAGCTCTTATAGCATATTTGAGATCATTTTTATTAGAGAAGTTGTGGATTTACAGAGCAATCATGCATAAAATACAGGATTCCTATATACCAACTTATTAACACCTTGCATTGGTGTGGTACATTTGTTACAATTGATGAAAGCATATTTTTATAATTGTACTATTAACTATAGCCCATGGTTTTCTGTTTTCTTCTTTTCCTGTATTTTTTGTTGTACACTGTAGATTTTAATATTTTTAGTATAACTCTAGAATTTAGCCCCTGAGCTGTCCATTCATAAAGTTTGTATCCAGCTAGTGTTATAACATAGACTTCCTTGAGTACCTGGCGCTAACAAAAACAAGCAAACAAATATGAAAAACACCATTCACAGTCTTTCGCAAATTGGCTTTGGGTTGACTGGTGCTTTCCTTCAGAGCTGAACCCTCCTACCAAGATCAGCCCAAGGTGAGAACACAGGTTCCCCTCAGTCTTTTCTGAACATGTTTCTTGTCTTGAGCATGTGCTCATGGCTGTAGGATATTCCCCATTTACAAGGATCTGAATGGCACCTCTTCTTCCTATGAAATAGATTTCACCCCTCTCGTGGGTGCTGTATTGTATGTTTAAAACCAGTAATCCTTTGCTCCAGGTCACTTTTATCTGCTTCTCACATTGAGTTAGCTATCAGGAAACTTTTGTACACAGGACAAGTTCTGGAATGGTGAGCCAGAGATGAGTGTCCTAGTTCAGTTAGGCTGCCTAGTTAGACTGCCACCTGAGAGACTGTCACAGACCTACATGAACCCCAATATGCACAAATGAGTTACTCTGATCCCTCCACACTAAGAGAACAGGCCAGCTCCACACCAATCTGCGGAGAGGGTGGTAGAAGGGCCAGCAAGTGCACCATGAGCTTTTACTACTCTTTTTAAGTTGCATTTTCTTGATTTGGCGCTTGCCCAGCTCCTGCGACCCTTTAACTGTTTTCTGGAGCTATGCAGTATGGCTATGCTAGTTTTTGCTAGTTGATCAAAGATTCTGTTGGGGGATGGAACTCTGGATCATCTCATACCACTATCTTGTCAATCAGAAGTTAGAGTGTCTCATATTCCATACCCAAAAAAATGCCTGTGGAAAAAACAAGTCCACTATCATTTATCCTTTTCCACATAAGGAATTTAATGTTGCTTGAAATCAGAGTATTTCCAGGATCACACTGCTACTAGTTAGAGCTTGGATGGCAGCTTGAATCTAGACTTTCTTCTCCAACTTTGGTGTTCTTTTAAATATTCCATTCTGCCTCTAAAATACACTGATTAATCAATAGGAATGACAGATACACCAGTCTGTTAATTAAATGCTTTGGGGCATATTGAGATACTTAATCCAGAGTGGTCAAATCAATTGATGCTCTTGCAGCCTCATGGTCACTTACTAAAGGAGTCAGTCAGTTTTATAGTTCTCTCAGTTTTGAGTACTCAGAAAATGAAATTAATGAGCAGTTTCTCTAAGCATATCAAAAAGTGCCTTTAGGAGCACAAAGAAATGTGAAAGACTATAGTTATTAAATCTAATACAGGGATGCAGTAATTACTCTCACCCTCTTACCCAGAGCCTCTAGATATAGCAGGCTTTTTTTCTAAATAAAAATCTTATAATCCAAAATACATTAAAAATTGTGCCTAAAGCATCAACATGCTCCAATTAGTAAGACTAGGATCTGAGATTATTTTAGATCAAGTAACTAAAAATAAGATGATTTACTTGACTTGTAAAATATTGGAACTTGTTTTCTTAAGTACATTCATATGGCTTATTGAGCCTATTTAAAGCTAACATTTTAATAATTTTGCTTAGTTACTTAAGGATGCCAGAGTAAAATGCATCGTCCCCATCCACTCTGAGGAGGCAAAGTGGTATTGGAGAAAAAGTATGATCTTTGAAGACAGCCCCATCTGGCCTAATATTCCAGATCTGCTATATATTAGCTATGAGACCTTTGGAAAGTCCCTACTGTACCTCAGTCTCTATTACATTTCTGCAAAGTGAGGATGATGATAACCTTTTACCAGGTGACTGGGAAGATTAAAATAGATAATTTATGTCAAAGACTTACAATGTTTATTATGATGTTTTCTGTTTTTGAACACTCTTCCTATGTTTGGGATATTTCCCTGTTTATAGTCCCTTCTCCTGAAGGTATAGCCAAGAACCCTAGCCTTCTTACACCTAGGATGCAGACACATGCTACATGCTCTCCAGATACCTCCCCAGTGAGCATGCCCAGTATTCACGTGTAAGTTGGGGGACTATAGCCAGAAGCAATGCCAATTGGATCTCCACTGGAGCAAATCCAGCACTGTAATTTCAGCTATTATTATTTCATTAACCAATTTAATAAACCCTTTTTGCAAAAGGAGCTGAAATGGTTTCTGATTGAAGCAGCGCCCATTCTCAAATATGGCATGAAGTCATGTATCCAACAGGTGATAGTTACCCACTACCCCTTGTATTAGTCAGGGTTCTCTCAGAAAACAGAATCAACAGGAGATATCTGTCAATAATATGAGATTTTATAAGTCTCTCACGCAACCGTGGGGATGCACAAGTCCAGGTTCCACAGGCAGGCTGCAAACCAGGGGCTCCGGTGAAAGTCCAATGAAAGGTCCTTGATGAGTCTCTGGGAGAAATTGGCTGTCCAAAGATGAGCTGGGAAATTCTTTCCGAGTGTTGAAATCACTTCCCCTTTTAAGGCATTCAACTGATTGAATAAAAGCGTCATCCATTGCTGATGCAATCTCCCTGATTGATGCAGATGTAACCAGCCATCCACGTAGTAAACTCGAAGTCCATAAATGCTCTTGTATTGCAATTAGCCCAGTGCTTGCTGGATCAAACACCAGGACACAATTACCTGGCAGAGTTGGCACATTAGCCTAACCATCACACCCCTCTTTGTAGAATGCATAATATTAAACAACAAAATCTAATAACAGTTAACTTCTATTGAGTATATTCTGTGGGCCAGACAAATGAGGAAACTAAAGCAGAACAATTACATCACTTTACAATATTCATATGGCTAGTGAATGGTAGTAACCAGACTGGATCATCATCATAATAATAACAATTAGGGGGCCGGCTGTAGCCCATGGATAGAGTGCTGGTACACCACATGGGAGGCCCCGGGTTCAGTTCCCGAGGACCTCTCTGAGCGGGCAGACCACCTGAGAAGGCAAAGCTGCCGTGGGCGGGGCAGAGCCGCCGTGAGCAGGGCAAAGCCACCAAGGGCAGGGTGAGCTGCCTGCGAATGGAGCAAAGCCGCCTGCGAAAGGAACAAAAAGCCACCCAGGAACAGAAACAGAGCCACCCACAAGCGGGGCAAGCTGCCTGCGCAGTGAGCTGACTCGGCATGTCGCCACAGCGGGGGGAGACAAAGCAGACACAGAAGAACACAAAATATGAACACACAGCAAGAGCAAGCAGAAAGGGGAGGGATATGTAACCAAAAAAAAGAATTTAAAAAAATTTTAAAAATAATAATAACAATTAATAAAATCTATTTCATAGATAAGGAAAGTGATGCACAGATATGTAGGCAATCTCCCAAGGTCACAGAACTCAAAGGGTAACAACTAGAATTTAACCCTGTCTGGCTGACTCCAGAAGCTGCATACTATAGTATTATGTTTTCCTCTATTTTCAGTCATATATCAATAGGTCTTATCTTTTTAACATTATCTATAAAGTACAAGGACAATTCAGAACTTGATTTCTAGAAGAACTCTTTGACCTCTTTCAATAAACATAAATCTCACACACTAATTGTGAATGGAATACTATCTTTTAATCTTCATGTTGCTCTTCAAAATAAGCTCATGCTCGTGGCATATTGTATGACTGCATAGTAAGGAATGAAATTATTATTTCTTGGTCCATCTTTATGCCCTTACCTATTATCTTCTGCTTTGGAATTACAGACTCTAAATTATATAGTCAATAAGTCTCATAGGATTAATTATAACTGTAGATTCCAGACATCAGTTTCTGATTTTATTACTTTTGTTGGTTAGTTGACTATCTGTATAGTGCCAAATAAGTGAAAAGAGCATTAGAGCATTATCCATGAGATGCCCTTTACTACAGAAAGAGGTAATTTTCTTTCTTATTATATACTAACCCTGTCAAAGTCATTAAAAGTGACTTCAGGGCCAGCTAGATAGCTCAGTGGATAAGAGTGCTGGTATACCACATGGGAGGCCCCGGGTTCGGTTCCCGGGGACCTCTCCCAGCAGGCAGACGGCCTTGAGAAAGGCAAGCCGCCGTGGGTGGGGCAAAGCCACCATGGGCAAGGCAAAAAGCTGCCATGGGCAGGGCGGAGCCGCCACGGGCATGGCAAAGTCACGCGTGAAACACGGAGCTGCCGCCTACAAAGCGCGGAAGCCGGGCAGCCCACAAAACACGGAGCACTGCTGCCGCAAAACATGGAGCAGAGCCACCGTGAAAAGGGAATGGAGCCACCCACGAACGGAGCGAGCCACCTCCACGGAGGGCTGACTCGACGTGTCACCGCAAAGATGGGGGAGACAAGAAGCAGACATAGAGAAACACAGAAGAATGGACACACGGCAAGAGCAAGCAGAAAGGGGTGAGGGGATATGTAACCAAAAAAAAGTGGCTTCAGCACTAATAGTTAGTTGTTCCAATGGCAAAATAAAGAGCATGCCATAACATATAGTAGGTACTCAGTAGGTATCAACTGAATAAAAAATAATAATACATATGAAGCCCATACTTGTACTTCAGATTATGATCAATGCAATCTATACATATTATTTTGTAGCCAGAAACTTTTTTAACAAGGAAAACAAAATTTCAGCTTTGAGAATCCTAAATTATATGCTTAGAGGGTTAAAAATTACCTTCTTTGTTTCTTTCGTTTGTCTCATTATCAGAAATAAAAAAACACAAAATAAAGGAACCGAAAGCATAAAAAGAAAAAGCCGTACAGTATTTATATTCATGTTAGAAATAAGAAAATATGGGAACCGGCTGTGGCTCAATTGGTTGGGCTCTGGTTTACCAAATGGGAGGCCCCGGGTTCGGTTCCCAGGACCTCCTGGTGAAGGCAAGCCATTGCGCGTGCGGTGAGCTGACCCAGCAGGGGGAGATAAGCAGACATGGAAAAACCCAAAGCAAATGAACACAGCAAGCACAAGCAGCAAGGGGGGGATATAAAAATAAATAAAAATAAATCTTTAAAAAAAAAGAAAGAAAATATAAATTCTGAGAGAAAGTTCTTAGTTGCATTATAACAATAACTAGATTTGAATGATTTATGGGATAATTTAGTTACTTGCAAATATTTAAGGCTCATTTGAGACATCAGACATCTCTTGGCATCTCCAATATAAGAGTGATACATCTGTGACTACCTGAACCCAATGAACAGATTCAAAAGTGAAAAACTAGGTAACGAGTCTTTACAAAAGAGGTTAGACTTTTATGTGTGTTCATGTATGAATAGTCTTTATTTTTTAGATTTACAGAAAAATTATGCAGAAAATACAGAAAGTTCTCATATACCTCTCTTCCCCTCCTGACACAATTTCTCTTATATTAACATTTCACATTAGTGTGGTAAATTTGCTACAATTGGTGAACCAATACTGATATAGTATTATTTATTAATTCCATAGTTTACCTCAGGGTTCATTCTTTACATTGTTGAGTAGTACAGGTTTTTAAAAGTACATAAGTTCATGTATCCTCCATTACACTATCATATAGGATAGTTTCACTGTGCTATAAAAACCCTGTGCTCCACCTACTCATCCCTTACCCCATCCCCTTGAATCCTGGGAATCACAGATCTTTTACTGTCTCTATGGTTTTGCCATTTCAAGTGTCATATAATTGCAAACATACAGTATGTAACTTTTCCAGACTGTCTTCTTTCACTTAGCAATATGCATTAAGGTTCCTCCACACATTCTGTGACAGTTTGAAGCTGGGTGGACCCAAGGAGATCATATCCTTAGAGTTAATCCATTCCTGTGAGTGCAAATCTATTGTAGATGGGACATTTTGATTAAATTACGCCAGTTAAAGGCCTTACCTGAGTCCTTTATAAATGGGAGAAGCATGCAGCGACACAGAGAGAAACCCCTATAAACTGGTAGAGAAGGCCCTGGGAGCCACAGATGATCACTCAACTCATTACACTAAATGCCAAAGATCTATCTTCCCTTCAGATCCACAAAAGAGATGTTTGAGAAAATACTGATAAGATGCTTGTAAAGCTGAATTTCCAAAGCAGCTTCAAAGGGAATGACAAGTAAGATGTGTGGACATCAGGGGCAATCGGTGTTGTATGTGCAAAGGAAATGTTTAACTGTACCAAGATATCTGTTCTTTTGTATACTTGTTCCAACAGGAGATTCATCAAAGCTAATTGAAACTTACATGGTAACATGAGAGGCAGTCTCCATTTCATGGAAAAAGCAGACAAACACGAATGGATGTCCCTCGTGTTCCTTGGTCATTGAAACTTGTTCTTAGTAAAAGAATTTAAAGTTTTGTTTATTCTCCTGTTTATCCTCCTCCCCCCTAAGTAATAATCAAAACTCCAATCAGGTGAGTTTTTGTTTTAGTTAATGTCATTAATCAGGAAGTGACATATTTAACACTTTCAGAGGGAATTTTTCCCCAGGGAGACACTTGGTAACCAAGCTTCATCTCCAATCGGTAGATGACTCTCCATTCACTCTCCTAATGGTGGGCATTTCAGAATAGAGGGATGTTGGGGCAGAAATTCTCAAAATGTACATTGGAGACGACTGCATGTTCTGATTAAGCCTACCATTAGCTCTGATTGACACATTGGAATTGTACTTTGTATCCCTCTGCTGCTAATTAGTGTAAAATGGAAATGTTTATAAATTTTTTATCTTTGAAATACAGAAAGTACTAACATTTATAAAAGATTTTGAGCTTCACTGAAAAAAAGAGTGAAACAATACCTTTTTATCCCATGAGAAATTTAGGGAAAGTTCTAGTCCAAAGTAATTACATATTTTTGTAGAAATATTTATTATAATGATACATTTTTTAAAGCACCTATAAAATCAACAATCTTTTTTTTAAAAGATTTATTTTTTATTTATTACATACCCCCCCGCTTTCTGCTTGTTCTTGCTGTGTGTCCATTCCTGCATTCCTGTGTTCCTCTCTGTCCGCTTTGTCTCCCCCTGTTGCGGCAACGCGCCAAGACCAGTCACCACGCAGGCGGCTTTGCCCCGCTTGTGGGCGGCTTCTGCTTCCATTCACGGCTGGCTCTGCTTCAGTTCACGGGTGGCTGGCTGTGCTCCATTCATGGGCAACCTGCCCTGCCCGTGGCGGCTTTGCCCTATCTGTGGCAGTTTTTGCCCTGCCCACGGTGGCTCCGCCTGCCCACGGTGGCTTGCCCTTCTCAAGGCAGTCTGCCCGCTAGGAGAGGTCCCCAGGAACTGAGCCCGGGACCTCCCATGTGGTATACCAGCGCCATATCCACTGGGCTATACGGCCAGCCCCAAAATCAACAATCTTGATAAAGCAACTTAGGTGGCTAGAGGCAATATATAAAAGCAATGTTAGTTAACTTAATATAATATTTAAAGTCAAAATGCTATAAGCATGGGAAAAAAGACATATAATTCAAGTGGAAAATGGCAGTGAGGCTAAGTCCCTGAGGTTGAATGAATGTTGGGGAAAATGTTCATGAGAATAAAAGAGATCTGGGAAATGAAAGCCTTAGCAATGTTACCACTCTAAGGATGAAGAGAATATGGTCACATGTCAACTATACACTGGATGAACACTGAACATTGGGAGTCTTCTAAATTTCTTACCTTGTGGCTTAGAAAATGAAACGTGATTAATACATTTCTATCTGAGTGTGATGATTTGAAGCTATATGTACTGCAGAAAAGTATGTTCTTAAAGTTAATACATTCCTGTGTGGGTGGAAACATTGTAAATAGGATATTTTGGTGAGTAAGATCTTAACTTAAAAGGTGATCCGTGTCATTCAGGGTGGCTCTTAATCCTCTTACAGAAGTCCTTTATGAGAGCATGAAATTCAGAGAAAGCCATGGAAGCAAGAAGCTGAAAGCAACAAAATGCAGAAGAGAAGACGGAGAACAGCAGACACCACCCTGTGCCTTGCCAGGTTACAGAGGAGTCCAGGATAGCTGGCAGCCAGTCTTCAGGAAGAAAGCATCACTTTGATGATGCCTTGATTTGGACATTTTGACAGCTTCAAAACTGTAAGCTTGTAAGCTCATAAATTCCCATGGTTAAAGCCAATGCATTTTATGGTATCTGCTTTCAGCAGCTTAGCAACTGAAACACTGGGAAAGTTTGTCAATCTACATTTTGATATATTTTAAAGCCAACTATTTCAGGAATTGAGGGGTTTTTTAAATATATATATAAAATATATTTTTGACCAATATAAAATACAAAAGCAGAGATGGCAGCAGAGTAAGAAGCCCCAAGAGTCAGTGCATCCTACAGTGTAGTTAATAATCAGACAGGGCTATCTAAATCACCTGTTTGGGGAGCCCAGGAAAACAGAAGAGCATCCAGAAACATCCTTGGATGAACAGAAGGAGGAGACTGCCCATATGAAGTGAAGATTTGTGTGTAGAACACTCCATGCCTCAGAGGCCAGTGCCCATTCATGCAAGCCACCTTGGGAGCTATTCCCTGGCTGGAGTTGGAAGCTCCATTTCCAAAAAACACAGGAGGAAAAGATGGTCAAGCACTGATTTCAGCTACTGATTAGTATATTCAGCTGACTAAAGCCAATCCCAAGAACAGCTAAATTTGAACCTAAGTCAGAAAGAGACTGGTAACTTCCATTTTAACTCCTCCCCAGGCATAAGGGGATGTAGGGCTGATTGAAAATCACAGTGAAGATAGGGAACAGCTTCATTTCACTCAGGTCAGATTGCAGCTCTAGCCTAGGCTCCAGCCCCACCTCCAGCAGGGAGGAAGCTCCGGGGACATGCACCAGCATTTGGCCTGCACAGACTAGATTGGTGGGCAAACCTGTGGATACATCCCACCCCCAAAAGGATAGGAAGGGGCAGAGTTTCCTCTTCCTCTCTGGACAACTGCAGGCACTTCCAACCAACACGGACTACAGTGTTGGGCACTTCTGTGGAACCCTCCCTTCCCCTGATGGGACAGAAGGGACAGGCTCCCTCACCCTCTCAGGGCAACTGCAGCTGCTTTCAGCCTGCACAAACTAGATTATTGGACACATCCATGGCTCTATCCCCACCCCCAAAAGGACAGTTAGCCTTTGGCTAACTAATACAAGGGTCTAGGAAATAAATGTCAGCAAGAAATATGCAAGCATAAATGTCATGGTGTATTAGTCAGCCAAAGGGGTGCCTTTGCAAATATAGCAATAATTGGATGGTCTTTCTAAAGGGTATTTATTTGGGGTAGAAGCTTACAGTTACCAGGCCACAATGCATAAGTTTCTTCCCTCACCAAAGTCCATTGCCACGTGTTAGAGCAAGACAGCTGCTGACATTTGCCAGGGTTCAGGCTTCTTGGGTTCATCTCTTCCTGGGGCTGTGTTTCTGCATTTCTCTCTGGGCTTAGCTCTTCTGCTTCCTCCACAAGGTCAGCTGTAGACTATCAGGCAAATGGCTCACTTCTCTTCTCCTGGGGCATTCTCTCCAACATCAGATCTGCCTCTCAAAAAACGGCTTCTCAAATCTGATCCCTCTGTCCTTTGCCTTGCCTTTTATATTCAATTCCCCCACCTACCAAGGGGTGGGGTTCAATGGCCTACTGACATGGCCCAGTCAATGCCCTAATCATAACTTAATCATGCCCAGATGAACAGATCAGTTTACAAGCATGATTCAATATCAATTTTTGGGATTCATAATTACATCACATGGCTACACATGGATATCCCAGAAGGAGAAGAGAAGGGAAAAGGAGCAGAGGGGATATTTGAGGAAATAATGGAAGAAAATTTCTCAACCCTATTGAAGGACACAGATATTCATGTTCAAGAAGCACAACATACTCCCATCTGAATAAATACAAAAAGAACTACACCAAGACACATACTAACCAAAATGTAAAATGCCAAAGATAAAGAGAGAATCTTGAGAGCAACAAGAGACAATATTTCATCACATACAAGATATGCCCAATAAGATTAAGTGCTGATAACTCATCAGAAATCACAGAGGCAAGAAGGCAGTGGTATGATATATTTAAGATTTTGAAAGACAAAAACTGTAACCCAGAATCTTATATCCAGCAAAATTGTCTTTCAAAAGTGAGGGCAAGTTTAGAATATTCACAGATAAACAGAAACTGAGAGAGTTTGTAATGAAGAGACTGGCTTTGCAGGAAATACTAAAGGGAGAGCTACAGTCTGAAAAGAAAAGACAGGAGAGAGAGGCTTGGAAGAGAGTCTATAAATGAAGATTACATCAGTAAAAGTAACTAAAAAGTATAAATAGAGTAGTGAAAACAAGACATAGCAGATAAAACAGAAAGATCAAAATGGGTGAAGAACTGCCTTTACTTTGAATGTTAATGGATTAAATTCCCTAATCAGAAGACATAGACTGGCAGAATGGATAAGAAAATACAAGCCATGTTTATGCTCTCCACAAGAGAGTCATATTAGGCCCAAGGATACAAATAGATTGAAAGTGAAGGCTGGAAAAAAAGATATTTCATGCATGCAGTAACCAAAAAAAAAAAAAATAGACTTAAAAAGCAAAGCTGTTGTGGAGCAGATGCAGCTGAAGTGGTTGAGTGTCTGCTTCCCACCTATGAGGTCGTGGGTTTGATCCCTGGTACCTCCTAGAAACAAAACAAACAAACAAACAAAAGCCAACTCTCATTGGGATGCAGCTGTAGCTCAGTGGTTGAGTACCTGCTTCCTATGAAAGAGGTACTGGATTCAATCCTTAGTATTTCCTAAAATTAAAAAAAGATATGTAAAACAAATCAAAGCTGTTATTAGAGACAAGGAAGGTCATTATATTCAAATAAAAGGGGCAATTCACCAGGAGGAAATAACAATCATAAATGTATACACACCCAATCAGGATGCCCCAAAATACACGAGACAAATACTGATAAAACTGAAGGGAGAAATAGATGTCTCTACAATAACATTTAGAGACTTCAATACACACTCTCATCATTGCATAGTTCATCTGGGCAAAGAATCAAAAAGAAACAGAGAGCTTGAAGAAAATGATAAATGGACTAAACCCCAATAGACATATACAGAACACTTACCCCAAAACAACAGGATATACATTCTTCTCAAACGCTCATGGATATTTCTCCAGGATAGACCATATGCTGGGTCACAAAACAGATCTCAACAAAATTAAAAAGATTGAAATTATACAAAGCACTTTCTCTGACCATACTAGAATGAAGCTGGAAATCAACAACAGGAAGAAAAAGGGAAAATTCATACATGTATGGAGATCAAACAACACACTCTTAAACAATCAGTGGGTCAAAGAAGGAATTGCAAATGAAATCAATAAATATCTCGAGATGAATGAAAAGGAGAACAAAACATATCAAAACCTATTAGATGCAGAAAAAGCAATGGTAGAGGGAATTTTTAGCCCTCAATGTGTATATTAAATAAGAAGAAATAGCTAAAACCAATGAACTAACTTCACAGCTGGAGGAACTAGTAAAAGAACAGCAAACTATTCCCAAAGCAGGAAGACAGAATGAAATAACAAAGATCAGAGCAGAAATAAAGAAAACTGAAAACAACAACCAAAAAAAAAAAACAGTAGAGAGAATTAACAAAACCAAAAGTTTGTTCTTCAACATTAACAAACTTGACAAAACCTTAGCTAGACTGAAAAAGAAAAAAAGAGAGAATATGCAAATAAATAAAATCAGATATGAAAATGGAGACATTACTACTGATACCACAGAAATAAAAAGGATCAGAAGAGGACATTATGAATACCTTTATGCCAACAAATTAGACAACCTCAATGAACTTGATGGATCCCTAGAAACACATGAACAATGTACACTGACTCTAGAAGAAATAGAAGATCTCAACAAACCAATCACAAGGAAAAGGATAGAAGCAGTCATCAAAAAGCTCCCCAAAATGAAAACCCAAGACCAAGTGGCTTCAAGGTGAATTTTACCAAGCATTCAAAGAAGATTTAATACCAATCTTACTCAAACTCTTCCAAAACATTAAACAGGAAGGAACACTATCAAACTTATTCTATGAAGCCATCACCCTAATACTAAAGCCAGATAAAGACATTATGAAAAAAAGAAAATTATAGACCCATTTCCCTAATGGATATGGATGTAAAAACCTTCAACAATATATTGGCTAATCGAATCCAACAATGTATTAAAAGAATTATTCATCAGGATCAAGTGGTTTTCATACCAGGCATGCAAGGGTGGTTCAACACAAGAAAATAAATCAGCATAATACACCACATTAATAAATCAAAGAAGAAAAAAATCACATGATCATCTCAATTAACACAGAAAGGCATTTGACAAAATCCAGTATCCTTTCATGATTAAAAAAAAATTCCAAAAGATAGGAATCAAAGAAAACTTTCTCAACATGATAAAGGGCATACATGAAAAACCCACAGTTAACATTGTACTCAATGGTGAAAGACTGAAAGCTGTCCTACAAGGATGTCCACTATCACCTTTGTTGTTCAATATAGGGCTAGAGGTTCTAGCCAGAGCAATCAGGCAAGAAAAAGAAATAAAAGGTGTCCGAATTGGAAAGGAAAAACTAAAACTTTCCTATTCGCAGATGATATGATCCTATACCTAGAAAGTCCACAAAAATCTACAATAAAGCTACTAGAACTAATAAATGAATTCAGCAGAGTGGTAAGATACAAAATTAATATGCAGGAATCAGTAGTGTTTCTATACATTAGTAATGAGCAATCTGAAGAACAAGTGAGGAAAAAAATTCCATTTACAAGGGCCTGCTGCATAGCCCAGTGGATAGGGCACTGGTATACCACATGGGAGGCCCCGGGTTTGGTTCCCGGGGACTCTCCTAGTGGGCAGACCGCCTTGAGAAGGGCAAGCCACCATGGGCGGGCAGAGCCGCCTTGGGCAGGGAAAAAAGCTGCCACGGACAGGGCAAAGCCGCCACGGGCAGGGCAGGTCACCCGCGAACAGTGCACAGCCAGCCACCCGCAAACTGAAGCGGAGCCGGCCGTGAATGGAAGCAGAAGCTGCCCACAAGCGGGGCAAAGCCGCCTGCGTGGTGACCAGTCTCGGCGCATCGCCGCAACGGGGGGAGACAAAGCGGACAGAGAGGAACACAAGAATGGACACACAGCAAGAACAAGCAGAAAGGGGGGGGGGAATGTAATAAATAAAAATAAATCTTTAAAAAAAATTCCATTTACAATAGTGACAAAAAGAATCAAATATTTAGGAACACACTTAACCAAGGATGTAAAGCACTTGCATTCAGAAAACTATAATGCCCTGTGTTTTGGTCAGCCAAAGGTGTGCCTTTTGAAAATATATCAAAGATTGGTCGGTCTTTATAAAGGGTATTTATTTGGGGTAGAAGCTTACAGTTACCAGGCCACAAAGCATAAATTTCTTCCCATACCCAAGTCCACGTGTTGGAGGAAGATGGCTGCCGACGTCTCCAGGGTTCAGGCTTCCGGGTTCCTCTGTTCCCGGGGCTGCGTTTCTCTCTGGGCTTAGCTTCTGTTTCCTT
>PVKH010019996.1:0-14703 GCA_004027955.1 Chaetophractus vellerosus | reverse complement strand
ATGAGACTGCTTTAATATTAAACACTTTTGTATTTCAAATGATTTTGTGAAGAAAGTGAAAAGGTAGCCAACTCAATGGGAAACAATCTTCGGAAACTACATATCTGATAAAGGTTTGATTTCCATGTTATATAAAGAGATCACACAAGTTAAGGACAAAATGACAAGTAATCCAATTTAAAAATGGGCAAATGACTCGAATAGACATAGTTCTGAAGTGGAAGTACAGATGGCCAAAAGATACATGAAAAGATGCTCAGCATCACCAGCTATTAGGGAAATATAGATCAAAACTCCAGTGAGATGTCATTTCACACCGTACAGAATGGCCATTATTTAAAAAAAACAGAACACTATAAGTGCTGGAGAGGATGTGGAATAATAGGAACACTCCTTCACTGTTGTTGGGAGTATAAAATGGTGCGGCCTCTGTGGAAGATGATTTGGCAGTTCCTCAGGAAACAAAATATACAACTGCCATATGTGGCAATCCCGCTACTAGGGATATGTTCAGAAGAACTGAAAGCAAGGATGCACGCACATATTTGCACACCGATCTTTATAGAGGCATTATTCACAGTTACTAAAAGATGAAAGCGATCTAAGTGTCCGTCAGTGGATGAATGGATAAACATATGATGGAATTCTATTCAGCTGTAAGAAAGACATCAATTGGAGAACACATAACAACATGGTGGAGCCTTGAGTAAAATATGTTGAGTAAAATAAGTCAGACACCAAAGGATGAATATTGTATGCTCTCACTGATATGAACTAAATACAATGAGTAGATTTATGGAATTGGACTATGAAGTGTAGGTTGCTGGGAGATGGAATGTAGGTTGAGAAGGGAGATGATGCTGGATGTATGTGGAATGTTTAATAAGGTTAATTGTAAATATATGGTAATGAATGGACTTGATGGTAACACATTATAATGAATGTAACAAAAACTGTTGATTTAAGGATGTGATTGTGACTGAATTGAGTAGAAGGTTACTGTTAGTTGGAGGACAGATGGAGGATAATCTAGGGACTAGATTACTGGGGGTAGATGAGGATTGTTGTTAATCTAAACACAGGAATGTTGTTCTACTAAATGGTGTTAAAAATGTGATACATGGTAAAAATATAATTAATGTAAATTATTGACTATAGTTAACAACAATATTGTAATGTTTTTGTAGCAAAAGCAAAGAAAGTACTATATCAAACCCAAAATTGACCAGGAAAAAAGAATATGGGGTTTGGTTTTGTGAGATATGAATATGATTAAGCATTTTCTTCTCTTCATTTTTTTTAAATTAATAAGGAGACCTTGACTATGTCCTTTAACTAATCTGTGTTCATCTGTGAATTTGGAGGAACAATTGAGTGTCTTGTTGGAATTAGATGAGATGGAACGGCCTTTTAAAGAATTTCTTAGGAGTAATGCTTTCATAACTTGTTGAGCTGCCTTTTGGTTGTGATTTTTCAATTTGAAATAAAGTTTGAATTTAAAAAAATGTCATTGTTGATAATTCAGGACTTTCTTCTGCCACTTTGCTCTTTAGCCTTTGTATGTCTTGCACCGTTTTTGTCTCTCAGTTCTTCCACTTTAACCTACTTTTTTGTTTATTTGATTTTTTTTACGTGTTATAGTGCCTGCTTTCTCTTTTCTATCTGGCTACATTTTTCATCTGTTTTCTTTTTGGTTACCATGGGATTACAATTTAACATCCTATATATATAACAGTCATATTTGGTATAATACCAATTTAATTTCAATAGCCTGCACATATACTTTTCCTATACTCCTCTGTACCCCCATCTCTTTTTGGAATTATCATCATTTATACCTTTGTATAGTGTTTGTCCAGAGCCAATATTTTATCATTACTTTTTAAACATTTGCATTTTAGCACCTGTAGGATGTAAGAAGTGGAGTTACATACCAAACAATACACTACAATAATACAGGCATTTATAACTAACCAAATGGTTGCCTTTACCTCAGGAGTTTCTTTCTTTATGCCGCTTTGTACTACTATCTAGTGTCCTTTCCTCTCAGGTGGAACTAATTGCTTTTAGGGCAGGTCTAGTGGTGATGAACTCCCTCAGCTTTTGTTTGTCAGAATGTCTCTCCCTCAGTTTTGAAAGAAAATTTTGCCACATAAAGTTCTTGGTTGACAGTTGTTTTCTTTTAGCACTTTTAGTATTTCCACCCACTGTCTTCTTACCTCCAAGATTCTGATGAGAAATTGACACTCAGTCTAATTGAGGCTCTCTTGTACATAACACATTGCTTTTCTCTTGCAACTTTCAAAACTCTTTCCTTGTCCTTTACATTCAATAGTGTGATCCATATATTGCAGGGTTTATTTTTTTTTTTCATGTTTATCCTGTTTGTGTTTTCTGAGCTCCTCGGATGTACATATTTACATCTTTTGCTCAGTTTGTACAGTGCTCTTCCATTATTTCTTTGAATATTCCTTCTGCCCCTTTTACTCTTTCTTATCCTTCTGGGATTCCCATAATGCGTATGTTAGTAGGCTTGATAGTGTGCTACAGGTTTCCTAGGCTATTTTCACTTTTTATAATTCTTTTTCTTTCTGCCCCTTAGCCTGACTCATTTAAAGTGACTTGTCTTTGAGTTCACCGATTGTTTCTTCTGCCGGCTCCAGTCTGTTTTAGAAACCCTCCTAGGAATTTTTCATTTGTTTTTGTGATCTTCAACTCCAGTATCTGTTTGGTTCCTTTTTTAACATTTCTTTTTACTGAGATTCTCATATTGCTTATTCATTGTTTTCCTGATGTCCTTTAGTTCTTTCTCTGTATTTTCCCTCATCACCTTGAACATTTTTAGGATCATTTTTTAAAGGTCAGTGTGTCTACATTGTGGCCTTTTTCATTGGTGTTTTCTAGATTTTTATCCTCTTCCATTGGATGGCCCTCATTTCCTGTATGTTTGTTTGTCTTATATACTTTTGTAGGACACTGTACATTTTAATATTTTTAAATGTTAACTCTGGGATTTATTCCTTGAGATGTCCTTTCCTTGTTTTTGTATCCAGTTTATGATTAGACATAGATTTTCTTGAGCATCAGCCATCCTATCAGGAACGTCTGCCCAAGGCGAATGCAGTGTGCAGGGTTTTCCCTGTCTTTCTGGGCCTGTGTGTTGTGCTGGGATTCTGCTTGTTCGTTGTCTTGGAGATCCTCTGTTTACAGGAGTTTGGTTGACCCCACTCTTACCCAGGAGACAGAAGACTGTCTGTGTTTGAACCTGACAGACCTTTGCCCCAGATTATCCACCTCTATAGTTTCTTATACTCCTTTTATTGTCTCAGGCTGCTTTTGCCTGCAGGGCAAATTCTGGGAGGAGGAGCACTCTAGAGAGGACTTTCTCAAATCAGTCTTTCCCAGCTGAGACAGGGCCAGGGACCTATGAAGGGAGTGCCTGCCGGCTCCGGTGTGCCCTGGGGAGAGGATCATCAAGAGGGGTGCCCAGAGCTTCTCCCAAGGCTTCCCAAAGCTGACCTTTCTTAGCCTGCCTAGCAATTGCAGCCCTTCATTTAACTATCCCCTCATCCCTGACGAACTGTAGTGTCTTTATGTCTCATCCACCCCGGCCTTTGTCTAGGGCAGATTGGAACAATGGACACTGCTGATGTTGTCCAGGGTGGGTTGAAGCAGTGGTTGCCCTCAGAACCATGCCTCCAGTGATACAAAGTCACTAATAAAAAGCCATGATTAGTTATCAGCTGTGCCTACCCTGGTCTTGGGGAAGAGGATTTTTATGTCCCTCTCTGTCAACAGTAAGCTAGCTCGGGGCTGGACCCCCCAGAGGCCTGCCACGAGAGTAGGGGATGGGTGCTGGTAGCTCCCACACTGTGAGAGCAATTTACTGTTCTTTACTCTAATTCATCAGCCTCTTCCTCCTGCTCTTCCCTGGCTGCTCTACTGTGTTATTCTGGCCTTTGAAGTATCAAAATAGTTGTTTCAGACAGCTCCTACCTGTTTACTAGTTGTTCTGGTGGAAGGTCTGAGTCCTAAAACATCCTAAATTGGAATCTTATAGGTCCTGAAGTGAATGCATTTAAACATATTTTAGGACTTTTTTTGGCCCTGAGCCAGAAGGCCATTATTCACCTCCAGAGATCCATATTGTAATTTAAAAATTGGCTCATTCCCTGGGTTTTGCTCTAGTACATTTCTGGAGATGATGTTCTTTCACTTTTCTTTTATTCCAGGGGTAATGATTCACATGTAAATTGTAGATCTCTTTTTTTATACAGAAAAGTGCAAAATAATAGTATGAATCCCTATATTTCATTTAATTGATTACTCTAATGTATTGATTAGGTTCCTTTGTTATCCTGGTCCCTATGTACAGTGGGTGTGGTTGCAATCAAGTACAGTTAATAGCTTTTGATCCCATGGAACTCATAGTTTAAAGCAGGGAAGACACTTAGTTAAATAATATAAAAGTACACCTTTGCTAAGTATTATCAAGCTGTACTTGGTATTATGGAAGCAAATAATTTGGGTTTGTGTTCTAGCTAATTAGATCAGTGAAGGCTCCTCCAAGGAAGTTATACTTCAGCTGAGAGCTGAGAGATGAATGGATATTAACTCACCAATTTTGTAGAGGGTGGGAGAAGGTTATGATGCGAATGGTAAAGAGAGCATGGATGCTGTAAGGGACTGAGAGAAGGATGTGTGTAACTGCAGAGGAGAAAGGGAAGTGGACTGTAGAGTGAGGAGCAAGTCGAGACCAGAGAGGTACGTATGAACCATACCACGCCAATCATTGTAGGCCATATTATGAACCATTACTCAATGCTAAGAGCAATAGGAAGTGATTAATTTTACAGCTTGAAGGGGAAGTTAGTTATGGATGAAAGGGATCATTGATATGTAATAAGGTTTGTGTTTTTTTAGCAATGGTGTAGAAAATAGAATGGTGCATGACCAGAGTATACATGGAGGTTAACAATTATGAAGCTATTTTAATAGCCAAGGCAAGAGATGAGAGCAGTGGTATATTAAAGAAAAATAAATGAATTTCAGTGATTCTTAGGAAGTCCATCGATAGGACTTTGTGATTGTGGCAGCCGTGGAAGTATACTGATAAGACCTTCCAACAGGAGAACCTGTTGTCAGAAGCATAGTTGGCTGAACCTTTGGATCCATCACAGCATTCATGCCCCAGATTGGGGAAGGGGAGGGAGGAGGGGATGGTGCATGCTTCCCTGGCCTTTTCCCAGGTAACGACTGAGCACAGCAGGGCTGGGCCATCCCCGATTGGCATGGGACTCCTGTCATGGGCAACCTTTGCTTAAGGATGCCCCATTTGCCTGGTCAAGGCTTTTTCAGAACTGCATTGCTGCTCTTTTTACCTATCCTCCTTCTTTCCTCTGGTTTTCACAGGTGTCATACATGTATCGCACTCGAAAGGAGTCCCTTGCCTTCCCCTGCTCCCTCCCTCTTTATCTTTTAGAGGCCTTTGACCTGATAAATCTTCTTATACCTCTAATTCCATATTGGCAACAGCTTCACAGAGACCCTAACTGACAGCCATATAGGGGAATATATATATAACATATTCCTCTGTCTAATTTTAAATGTATAATAGAAGAAATTAAGGAATAATATTACTTATATTATTCCATCCTTACTATGTACCCTACAGGAGTTCAGTTAAAAGAAAACAAAAGGAAAAGCAAATATGAATCACATGGGTACAGCAAATTACATGGAACAGTTTTCTTCCTTTTATAGAGTAGTAAAATGAAATGGACATTTATTCTGTTGTGTTTATTTTATGTGGCATCATACATTTTTACATAAAATTTTATCAAGCTTACTTTAGTAGTTTAGTTTTATTTTTATACTGTAGCTTATGCATGTTATCTAAACAGAAATAGTTCTTACCAACCTGAGTATAATGGAACATTGAGGGAACTACATCTGTATTAAGACAAATATTTGAACAACAACAAAGTAAAAGGGATCTGATCAGAGTCCTGTATCTGTTCACACATTGTGATGAGTGAATTAAAGGTGATATAATAAATCATATAGCTTTTAACTCTGCCCTCTCAGGTTCCTGTGCTTCCCCCTCTACACTTTTGTAGGTAAAGTCCCTACTTTTATATTCATTTGGAGTCAGCTCAAGTTTTTTTCTCAGATTGCAGTATATTTATTTATGATACATGTGACTAGTAGACAGCTCTGGATATATATAACATGTATATAATTATCAACACATATGGACAAGTTTGGGTTTTCATGAGCTTAAGAAAAATTTTCATTTGTAAGAAAATAACCATGGCTGTAAAAATGAATGAATTTTAAAACTTCTTTTACTCTTCTGTTTAAAGATAGTAGTTTAAAAATAATCTACATTGCATAATAAATATAAAAATTGGCTTTTAACTTAACATTTCAGTATATTTTTTATTTGTATTATATTTTACACTTAACATTTGTTAGCATGTTAAGTGGATGTTTCATTGAAGCACTGTAATAATTTTAAAGTTTTCCATGTGTTTTGGCCTTCCCGAGAAAAATCACTGCATATAGTAATATATGTCTTGATTTACATTTTATATTTATATTTTCATGTAGCTAGCATGACCATTGTAGCCACCACGACCTATATCTTTGGACTAAGGATAGATATTTTAGGGAAAGTGGTATTACAAATTTAAATTCACTTTAATAATATACAGTTTTAAAATTTAACTCATTCCTGTGTGAATTATTAACTTTACTAATAGTAAATTCATTTTAATTGACTGGTATCTCCAGTTCATTTGGTGCCTAGCAATTTGTTGTCTTGGTATACAAAATAAAGAGTTTGGATTCATGTTTGGAGATAGTATTTCTATACATGATTAAATAAAAAGACAATGCATAAGCTAGAGTAAAACTTAAACTGCCCATGCCATAGGAGTGAAATGTCTTACACTAAATTCAGAAAGGAAAAATAGTGTTTTTAGCAGATGAGTTTGTCCACTTATTGAAAGATTCAAAATTCATTAAAGGTATGATGAAGACCTTGGAAATGGAGAACAGCGTTTGCTGGGATAAGTTTTAAAAGTTCATGTCACTTTCCATTTAACACTTGCCAAGGATCCTATGACTAGCAATGACCAGGTCACTAGCATATTGACTTTTTGGTATATAATATATGACCTGGAAGAATCTGATTTATTTCCAAAGATAATTTCACATGGCATTAATTTCTTCTTCATTGACCGATAAGGCCAGAATATTTGGAAAGCTGTATTCTTTAGAACACTGAGCAATAGACTGGCAAAAGGGAAGAGGAGACATTATAATTCAATATCCTTGTTTTATCTGACAAGTGGTGCCACTAATTTTTGTTTATTCACCTTTTAAAATCAAATTAATACATGCAAATATTATTAAATTGATGTGGTTCTAAAGGACCTATAGTGAACTAACTCCCTTATCCTTTTGTATTCCCAGTTTCCGAGGCAACACTTTTATCCATTTCTGATCTTAGGTTTTCTGTTGCTTATTTTCATAAGTCTAAATCTGAGGTTGACAAACTATGGCCCACAAGCCAAATTCCATTCATTGGCCTGTTTTTGTAGGGCCTGTGAACTAAGAATTTTTTTTTACATTTTAAAAGTGCTGTTTATAAAGAAGAAAAACTGAGAAGTCTGTGGGACAGAGAACATATGTGTTTTGCAGAGCCTAAAATATTTGCTTTCTCATCCTGATGCTTTACAGAAAAAGTTTAGACCTCTGGTCCTGGTCCATATGGTGTGTGTGTGTGTGTGTGTGTGTGTGTGTGTAGGTAGGTAGCACAATGCCTGAGACATTGGAATAATCTAATATTTATTATTATTACAAATTATTTTTATAATAATATTTATTATTCGTGTACATAAATAGGACAGTGTTTCTTCCCCCACTGTTATCTTTGAAGGGACTCATATTGTACTTTACATTTGGTGCTGGAGTCTAAGTATTTCCTATCACCCTTATTCCATCAAACAATGTGAATCAGAATTTAAGTGATCTGAATTTTAGTTATGATTCTTTACTGAGATACCTTCTTTTGTTCTTAAACTCCAGTAGATATTTGTGGGAACCATATTTTCTTGTGTGTAGAGTTGATATTGTTGCATTGGAAATGACTTAGGAGTTGATGGCAGGGTCGTGGTTATGGATATTGCTAGAATGCAGTATCATTCAGGCCCTCAACAAATATTTAATGAACATCTTAATTGGTCAGACACTGTACTAGAAAATGGTTATATAGTGGTGAACTAGGTAGGCAGGAATTCTGCCTGCATGGAACTTAGTGGGAGAGATAGACAAATACCCAAATAAACATATACATAAGTAAATATAAATGCAAATTTAGGTAATTGATTTGAAGGAAAAGATCAAGTTATTTGAGGGAGAAACAAATAGGGCTTTAAATCCTGAGACCCTTTCATATATACTGAAAGCAGTTTATGTTGAACAATTTTAAAACTTTTCATTCCTCTATAGCAGTGGTTCTCAAATTTAAGCATACATCAAAATCATAAGGAAGGCTTGTTAAAACACAGATTGCCAGGCCCTTCAAAGTTTCTCATTTACTATGTCTGGGATGGAGCCCATGGATTTGTACTTGTAATAAATTTCTAGATGTTGCAAATTCTGCTGATCCAGGGAACCACACTTTGAGAACCACTGATCTAGGATAGTGGTTTTCAGCATATCGGAATCACTTGTAGAGCTTTAACAAAATATTGGTGCCTAGTTCCTTTCCCTGGAGATTCTGAGTTCATTGGTGTCCATGTATGGCCTGAACATGGGATTTTTCAGAATACCTCAGGTGATTCTGATGTGTCAGCAGGATTGTGAGCTACCAGTCTAGAATCTGAGTATGTGTATACATACAGTATCTTTACTGGAATAGAGTACATTACCCTGCATTACCATGGGAAGGAATGGAGGAGGTGGGAAAAGGGATGGGGTGGAAGACTTAGTAATATAGATGTGGTACCTGAACTAAGACTTAATGGATTATCTGTCAATATCATCAGGTTGACAGAGGGAGAGATCAGTGTAAGACAGAGGAAACAGTGATCATATGTAAACATGTAGGAATAGGTTTTTTTTTTTCAATTAATCCTACATAGTCTATCAGTTACATTCCTAAAATATAACCATTCTGATACTGAGTACCTTTTATGTTAGCAGCAGAGGGATAGACTGAATAATTTATTTTTCATTTACAAATAAATGTGATGTAAGGATCATTTATCCCTTATTAACATTATTTTCACATATGAAATTTTTCTGTTTATTAGAATGAGAAGAAGAAACAGAAAAACAAGAAGATATGGAGTTCTGGACACTAACATAGAAAACATGGAATTGACACCTTTAGAACAAGATGATGAGGATGATGATAACACATTGTTTGATGCCAATCATCCTCGAAGGTAAGTGTTTAGCTGTATAACTTTTTGAATTAGGATGCAAGTTCTTATCAAGTAAATTGAAGAAATAAAGCAGAATTTTATTTCACAGATTTTATTCTAACATTTTGTTCTGTTTAATGAAGTTCTTCCTGTTACCAGCCAATGGCTTACGTTCGCACTGCTTTGCTAAAATACACATAAACAATAGCATATCATCCCCAAAAGAAATCTTTATATTTTAGATCTCCTTGCGGTGCTTTCTTCTTTAAGTGGTGTATATTAGTATTACATAGTAACTGTATATGGGTATATGAAATATTTAGTGTGGTGGTATGAATGAATAAAGATATTTTAGTTTTTAGTTTTGGTTTCTAGTTTTTAGTTTTTAGTTTTGGTAAACAGTGCTTCCTGGCAGAATTGTAGGATTAACAGTACAAAATTCAATAATATAGCTATCATGTCTCTTCTCAGATTTTTTCTCATTGAATGCTAGGATCTTTTCTGTGAAGCTTGGATACATGAAAGTAAATGAGTATAGAATTAGTTTCAGTGAAAATGGGATGAGGGCTCCTTTCAATAGTAAAAGAAATGTTGGAATGGAGGGTTGTTACTTGGGTGAAGGAAACCTAGATTTTAGAACCCAAGGATAAATGCAGGTTATAAATATTGTGGGATTAATAAAAAAAGACTTAATGAAAAGTGGGTTAAGAAATACCATGTATATAAAGAGCTTTCAGTTGCTGGCAAGTCCTTGATTTAATAAAAATACATTGATGAAATGCCAATTATATAGGAAGATTAATATTAGAAGCTAGATATGCATACATTAGCAAAACAACTCTATTTGTACACTAGGGACCCGGTCTCAGTGAAAACAAATTTTTAAAAATTCAGATTTACTGTCTGAAAACTCCTTAAATTGCCTGTTATTATGCAATTCTCAGTAAGTCTAATATTGCCAGCTGTTGGTCATTTCTTTATGTGTGAACCAGGTAAAGTTACTCTCTTATATTTAGGAGCCATTGTGTACAAAAGATACTTATCTTTATACACTAAAATCACTTTAAGAACAATGTGAAACACATTTGGGAATTGTGACTGAAAAAGGGAGTAGCAAATCATTATTCTCATCTTGTTTTCACCCTGAGGAATGTCCTCACTGAGTAGAATGGCAGATGGAATCTCACTATTTTTATATAAAAAATTATTATTATTATTTTAATTTTCTTCTAAGCTAATGTTCTATTTAAACAAGCTAAAAGCATATAAGGCACCTCCTACTGCAAACACAGACAGGGTATTCAAGGGACTAAAAGAAGTTAAATAGCTGCTCTGTCAATATTTGTGAGAAAAATTGAAAGGGTGAACGAGTGAAGTATGAGCTTTGAATGCAAAAGGAAGAGTGGTGAGGCAAGGCTGAATGGGGAGTAGGAAGCCAGATCATGAAGTGCTCGTAATCCACGTTAATCAATTTTAAAAAAT
The DNA here is from genome assembly GCA_004027955.1 of Chaetophractus vellerosus. Taxonomy (NCBI): domain Eukaryota; kingdom Metazoa; phylum Chordata; class Mammalia; order Cingulata; family Chlamyphoridae; genus Chaetophractus; species Chaetophractus vellerosus. The sequence goes on along the minus strand of PVKH010019996.1, from coordinate 3,784 downwards.
GTAAGACAGTGGAAACATAATCAAACTTGTATTTTGAAGATTACTCTGCATAGATTGGAGGAGAGCATGATTAAGAGTAAGGAAACCAGTAAGAAGACTGTTGGTACATGGGCTAGAATGATAATGGAAGGTTGAGGGAAGTGAATTATTCAAGAGGCTATGGAAAGTATGATTGGCAGGAGTTGGAGATTGTGTTTGGAAGATGAAAGAAGGAGAAATGGTAATAATAATGGAGAAGCAAATTTCAAGGGTAATGAAGTCACCTTGAGTTTTTGTAGTATTGCTTCATTTATTTAAAAAACAATACCTATATATGTGTATATCTAGATAACTAAAAGAGGAGACCAAATTGCTAACTGTGCTTATATATTCATTAATTTATTCAATAAATAAATGAATAATGTGCCAGCTATTTATTTAGCAGCTGTTTAAGTGTCAGGCTCTATCTAGGTATGTGGGAGACAATAGTGCTATAAAACCAAAAGAAGGAAAAAATGTCCTGACATTGTAGAGTTTCCCTTCTCGTGAGGAATAGGTAAGACTGGGAGATTTACAGTTCATATTTAGTTTCACTTTCCCTTCTATGTAGGATTTTTTTCCTACCCAAAGATCATATTCATGCATTAATCTTTAAAAATTGGGGCCGGCTGTATAGCCCAGTTGGTAGGGCGCCGGTTTACCACATGGGAGGCCCCGGGTTTGGTCCCTGGGCCTCCTCGGGCGGGCGGACCTCCTTAAGAAGGCAAGCCAACGTGGGCGGGGCACGCCACCATAGGCGGGGGACGCTGCCGGGGGCAAAGGCAAGCCCCCATGGGTGGGCAAAAAGGCAAGCCCCTGCGGGCAAAGGCAAGCCCCCGCGAGCAAGGGCGAGCCCCCACGAGCAGGCGGGCCACCGTGCCAGTGAGCTGACTCCGCAGGTCGCCCCAGCAGGGGGAGACAAGCAGACACAGGAACGCAGAGAAAGGTGAACGCAGCAAGAACAAGCAAAAGGGGGGGGGGGGTGTATAATAAATAAAAATAAATCTTAAAAAAAAAATTTAATTTTATTTGGAAATATTTTGAAGCTGCAGAAACCTTGCAAGAATAAACTTAGTACAAGGAATTTTTTAAATCCAGTTTCACCTGTTATTTTACCTCATTTTTTCTCTTGAGCACACTTTCTCTAATAGTATAGATATGGCAGGTACACCCCTCTTTTTCTAATAGAATATTCCTCATTTTTTTGTTTATCTGAGGTTCTGATTCCCTCATGTTTAGATTCAGGTTATTCATTCTTAGCTAAAATATTACATAAGTCAATGCTATCTCCTTCTCAGGGTAGCATATCTGGAAGCACATCTGTCCTTCATTAGTGGTGATTATCGGTTTCCCTCCACCCCCCCCTTTCAAATAATGAGACATTTTAAGATCATGCAAATATCCTACTTCTCATCAAAATTTCCTCTAGATTTAGCATTCCTTCATGAGTCTTGCCTGATCAAATCTTCACTATGGTTACAAACACTTAGAAACAATACAGTCAGTATTGATATTCTGTTGTAAACAAAAGCCTTCCCTTCTTCCTTGATTATTTTATTTATGTATGTATTATCAGTGTAGAATTATGATGTCCTGTTTTTCCAAAAGCTTATAATTCATTGCCATACTTGCTTATTTTGGTGTTCAAATGGTCCCAGATTTGGCCTGTGGGAGCCCTTTCACTCTGGCTTCTGTGTCCTTGTGACTTGTTCCCAACATTTTTCTTTTAAATACTTCCTTTTTTGCTGGCTTAACAAGATATTCCAGGCTCAGCTTGTCCCAGTCATGGAATCAGACATTTCTCCAAGGATCCCTGGTTCCATTTAGTAGATACTAGGTGAGCTCTTTGCTATAGGGGTGTGTTTGCTTCTTAACCCTCTTAGATCTACAAAATGTATATGAAATGTATATGTGAACATATCTACACCAATATATGAACATATACATGTATATACACACACATATATATATGCATACATGAGAAATTATTATTCATACCTCCAAATTCCAGCTATATCTACTGGATTCGTTCTTGCCTTCTCCCTTTCCATATTTGTATTTTCCTTCTACTATCATGAGAACCTTAGCTCCCAACAATTACCTCCACTTTGACATTTAGGGAGTTTTTAATTGTTTTGCAATTACAGATAATACCACAATAAATAACCTTGTACATGTGTATTTTTGTATTGTTGGAGGTATATTTTCAGAGTAAATTCCTAGGAATGGGATTGTGGGTCAGAGTATGAGGTTAGTTTTCACCCTAAGGATTGCAGATGCCCATGAGGTATCCCAGTGGACATAGAAAATTAGATGGATTCATTCTTTTATTAAAAGCAATTATTAACTGCCTGACAGGTACTCTACTAAACTCTGGGGATATAGTAGAGAGCAAAAATGAACAAAATACTTACCCTCATGCAATTAACAACCTAGTAGACAGCATAGGTCTTCAATTCAAAACAAAGGAGTCCTGGCTAGAGATACAGATTTGGGACTCACCATTATTGTACTTCAGCCTTGCAAAAATCTGTGATGATGCTCTTCTCTAGGCCAGGCCTGCTTTTGCCTCTATTAAAATGAACAATAGGTTGAATATTTCAGGACACCAAGAAGCAAGGCCCAGCAAAAAGTTTTTCTATTGTCCTTATCTTCTCTTCTCCAAACAGTATTAAACATCATTTAAATAATACCAACACTGATTCTAGACCTTTGTGTGATTTTTTTTTCAATCTAAGCAGATATTTCTTTCTCTCACTGTGAGGGAAGGTGAATACATTTCATTTATACTACTAGCCAGCAGCATTACAGAAGTGTGAGTGGAGATATGTTTATATTCCTATACAGAATATATTCCTATACAGAAAGTATTCTGTAATTATTTTCTGTGATAAGATATGTAATCCAAATTCTGTTACTTCATTTAGGCTAATTCAATGGGCTGCTTCCTCTCTGATCTTTAAAGTTAGAATTAGAGTTGAAACACTCATTATACCATCTATTTTTTTTTATCACGTAGAATGTATGTTGCAGGAAAGATGCATATAGAACACATAACTCACTGTAGTAGCAGATGATAATGATGCTTAATGCCATTTGTTTCTCCTAATAAAGGGGAAAAATTAATGCTTATATGGAAAATTTATTTTAGGGTCTTTTTAGGCCCTGAAAGAGGAATTTGACCAACGGTTTCCAAAACAGCCATATAAATGATAGAAGAATCCAAGGGAATGGATGTAGCAATAGAGAGAAATCTATAGAGAGATAAAATCAGATGTCCTATCACTGAGCCCCCGTAAGGACAATTAAGGACAAAGCAAGCTGAGAAAGTGGTACCAGAGAAAGAACATTAGATTCAGATGAATATGTTATCCTGGAAACCTATGGAAGTATAATCAATAGTCCCAAATTCCACTCAAGAATCAAAAGAAAAGAATTGAAAGTATCCACTAGATAAAATTGAATGTTAGTCACTGGTGACTGTGGGTGAAAGCAGTTCTGAAGCAGTAGCAGGCAAACTATCATGATTTGGAGGTGAAAGTGGCAACCCAGCAAGAGTAAACACTATTTTTGTGTGGTGGGGAGAAAAGAGAGGGCAGTATCTGGAGAAATTGATGGTATCAGTGTGTAAGGCTTTTTAAGATTAGAGAGAGTTTATACATGTAGAAGATCCCTGAGATACTGGGGATAAAATAAATAGATGATAGAGGGAAGGGAGTTAAGCCTCACCTAAGAGAAGAGATATTTTTCCACTGTATCTTTGGTT
>PVKH010019995.1:0-14701 GCA_004027955.1 Chaetophractus vellerosus | reverse complement strand
ATTTCCCACAGAACATGGTGCAAGACCTCGGGCAATATTCACTCTTAAACTTGACATCCTTAAAAATTATGACATGAAATTAATACAACTTTTCATATGATAGGGGAAAAGGTTGGGGAAGAAAACAAGAAATTAATTTTGTGTACATATACAGTCATACTCATAATGAAACAGGGAAGAAGGGTTCATGACCATTTCACCCAGGAAACAGCCAAAAGAGGATAATGTTTTTTTCTGGAACAGCCACAATCAATGACCATACTGCCTTAGAAAATTATGTGAAACAGAATGACTAAAAAGTAATTCAAGGGACTGATGTTAATTTGCCAAGAATAGGCAAAGACAGGCTCTCCATCACTGCAAGATAAATAGTTCAACTCTTTTCAGGAAACAGAGAGCTGTCATGCAGAAGTAGTCTTACCACCATTTCCTTTATATTCAGTCTATAATAGTAGTTATGTCACCATGTCTGGTATGATGATGTATCCAAGCTGCAATGATGGCAAGATGAGATTTGCAGTTAGTCAGCAGCTGGATTCCAGTTGGCCTCATAGAATGAGCCTTTAGGGTAAGCATTTACCTGAGTGACTCAAATAGTTAGATTGGCAGGCTCAAATCATTTCCAAGCCCATGTTCTCAATGGTAAGTTTCTTTTGTTAAACTATAGTTTTCCATGTCTCAGACAAAACTACTAAATCATCAGCAAAAGCCCAACAGTCAGTAAAAATCTAACAAAGTTTATCAAGTAGAGAATTGGCTGCAGTTATGATGATGGCCTTCAGTTCTGCACAGCTGGTACTGAGCTTGCGCAGCCAGGGCAACAGATGGGAAACCACCGACTTCCGGATTGAGGGAATCTCTGTGAAGTACTGATCTAGTGACTTGGCTTCGTGAGGTTGGATGAGGGATAAAGTTTCCCCCAAAAAGATAGCCCTTTTATATATAATGTTGACATGCCCTTGGGGGCATTCTTGAATATTGTCACCAAGGCTGTAGACATCTCTGGGATATCAAGAAATAATTTTCATGTTATGATCACTCATTAATAAGTATTTGAAAATATATTTTTGTTATGAATTTCTGTTTGTAGTCTTTGGAAGCATAAACCAAAAGCTGACTACCACAAAAGATGCCTTCCTGAAGTATGTAAAATACTAATTAACAAAATTTCTAAAATTAAAAAACATAAAAAACATTTAAAGTCACAATATATGTGTTTACTTAATTTTCATAATATAAAAAATCATTTTAAAAAACCAATATGAAACAGAATGCAACAGAAGAAAAATGGAAAGAAAAAGAAAATATGGAAATGTCCAATATCCATTTCAAAAGATGTAAAACTCATAATAATAGAATGAGAGCAAATACAAGGGATACAACAAAGTCAGAAATAGTTGATGGATATTCAATGTTTTCCAACATGTTGGAAAATGTACAGTCAGATATACCGGTGATGCAAGCATAAATAATGTGAGTGTGAGGTCAGTTTTGCAACATGAATAAACCATTTTAATAAGTATAATATTTGTCCACCAATTTATATTTAGAGAATTATTTCATGATGACAAAGTCATGTGATTTAAGATGAATATAGAATGGGATCTACAAAATGCTTATAATTGTGAAAAGTTGAAAAGAACATCAACATCAACAGGGTATTTTTAATATGCATCATATTATAAGTATATAATGGAAAATATTTTTGCACACAAAGGAATATCACATACTTATCAAATTTTTAATGCATATCTCTAATATTTGACCTGAGAATAGGATCACAACATATAACAAATAGGAATGTGATGTGATATGGGCTTATGAGTATACTTTATGAAAAAAGGATATCCTTAGTTCACAATTCTCTATGAAATTTAAAGCCCACCATGTACATATATATAAATATGTGTATACATATATATAAAATCTCAGTATTCTCAATATTCTCTTAAGAAGGGTTACCTGTAATCTGGACATTATTTAGGAGGACTGCAACTAAATATGTTTCCAAATCCTAAAATTCTCTTTTTCTGTTTGTCTGTCTTTCTATCTATCCATTCATTTATATATGTATGTACATTCAAGCCAAAAGCATGAAAGTCCATGAAAATTTTAAAGCACATATATATGGGTCATAGGATTAATTTGTGTTACTTAACGTATTTTTTCTAAATTGTTAGTGTGAATATATATGTTTTACAATTACAAAGGAAATGATACTTTTTAAGAATTTATTCTTATAATTTAGAGTCCTCTCTCTCAATTCCCATATTCTAGCACCTCTCTATACATTGTTTTCATTATCAAAGAAAGCAGTTAAAAATATGAACATTACATATGCAGATGTGCTCATATGATTTGATAAATCTTTAAATGTATTCATAGGAACAGCGTTGTAGACCCATCACAGTTAGTGATGTTATGATTATTACAAAAAAATGTAGCATTATCTTTCTGTACTGGAAGTTTCTACAAGCTAAGTAGCAATTCAAGACAATTATACATATTTACATAATTAATACTGAACAAAAAATGGACAAAGGATTGCACTATGCAATGCTAAAATAATTTGGGGGATCATAAAAGGCTACAAAGTTTATACACAATTTTTCTTGACATTCTCTTCCTTGACCTTCAACTGAAAACCAACATAAGGGCATCTTACTTCCTGGGCTACTGATTTCTGGTATTATTTTATATCCTGCTTTGTTTTCCCTTTGACCCACAAATATCACACTTATTTTCTAACCTTCTACTTTGAGCTCTCTCTCTTTCTTTCTCTCTCTCACTTTTTCTCTTTGAAAGCTACTATTATCTCTGGCTTTGATTTACTGCCTATCTCATGCATCTTTCTTATAAAATGCAGTTCATGGTACAAACTTCTTTGGTCTTTTTCTCTGAAAACTTCTTACTGTGTTTTCCTGTCTCCCAGGACTAATTATTTCCATGCCTTCTAAATCTGAGCTAACCCTTAAATTCTTGGTAGAATTAGTACACTGATTCAAATTAAAATGTGTTTTGGTGTGGAAAAGTAGACTTCAAACCGAGGGCTAAAATTGTGCTGGGTTTTGAAGAATTGGAAGGTTACAGATGATGACACATCTTTCAAGTAGATTTTTTTCCTCTATGATATACCCTTTTTAATCATCACAATTGGCAGATATGATACAATTACTTTTGCATTCAGAGAACTTATGAGTCTCTTTCATTTTTAGAAAGTATTAATAATACAAATCAAATTCCTTCCTTTTTGATAGCATTTCAAGTTTCAATTCAGTATTCATAACACTGTCAATTTATAACCAATATGCTCCTGAACATTTCCCATAACCAAATTGTTGAATTTGGCACAGTATTGAATTTTCTTTTTGTGTCCAAACATGACATCATGTGTCCTTATTTCCCTTAAGTTGAGGAATATTGCTTTTCAGTAATATTTACATTGTTTAGCTTGATAATATTTCAAAACGAAAACAACTTTTCAAGACTCTCACAAAGCAAACTCATTGTCCTTAATCAAATAATCATTCTCTATTTCCTCACTTGATTAGTACTTCTGTCATATTAAAAGAAGTCATGTCGATTAAGCAAAACTATAGTTTCAAACTATTTAACTCATTGGGGAAGTAGATGAATTGTTATGGAGGTTGGAATGGAAAAACAAGAATTGAAATTAGTGGTCCAGAAACAGCAGAACTTTTTGCAAAACAGCCCATGAGAAAAATCTTAAAGAAGCTAAAACCAGGATACTTTGACACTGGAACCACACTTTGATATCAATGAGGACAGTTAAAGAGTCATTAAAATAGTACAGGGAATTCAACTGTACTCTCATTTAAAGTTATTAGGAATGAAGCTGTGGGGAAGCTAAAGTTACTTAACCTAATAAAATTGATGTTGCTGTACTGAATTCCCACAGAATAAAAGAGTTCTTCTCAATCATACTGCAATCAAGAGGCAAAACAAAAAAGACAATTTGGGAAGTGTTTTAGTTTCTTAGCTGCTAAAACACCTGCCATTCAATGGTTTTCCTTAAACAATGAGAATTTAGAGGCTCATGATTTTGAGGCTGGGAGAAGTCCAAAATCGAGGTGTCAGCAAGGTGATGCTTTCTCCCAGAAGATGTGGCATTTCGGGACTGGCTGCCAGTGATCCTTGGTCCTTGACTTTTCTGTTACATGGCAATGCACATAGCAGCATTTTCTCCTGTCTCTTCCAGTGCCATTGACTTCAAGCTTCTGGCTGCTCTCTATGACCTCCTTCCGAGTCCAATTTGTTTTACCTGTTAGGACTTCAGTCATATTGGCTTTAGGGCCACCCTCATTCGGTTTGGGCACTCTTCAATAATAACATCTTCAAAGGTACTATTTACAAATAGGTTCACAACCACCGGACCAGGGGTTGGGACCTGAAAATGCCTTTTGTGGGGGCCATGATTCAGTTCCTATCAGGAAATACAGCCTTGCAAGTGTCCAACTTGATCTTCTTTCCCTATGACCTGGAAAATTATGTTCAAAGAAAAATCTTATCTCAAGCAAAAGGATGATTTTTACTTGTTGTTCTTTTAAAAAAAACATAAAGAAATTACAGAATAAAGCTGAATAACTTTCAGACTGTTGTCCTATTTTTATAAAAATTCATTTGGATTCATTTCTTCTGCTTTAGCATTTCTAGTATGATGATTCTTTCTGTGATAAATGATATGAAAATGAAAGGAAACAATCTTAAATCATCTAAGGGAAACAAATGGCTTCATCTTATGGCATTTTCATTCATGCTGATAATTAAAAATTTTATTAAGAAAGTAGAGAACATTTCAGAGAAAAGTGGAAGTAATATTGCATAGGTCAATATGTAAAAACTGAAACACGGCTTCTGGTTTAGTTTCCTGGCTTTCAAAACATATATGATGTGATGGATTGGTTTATACAATGGCAATTTATTGGCTTATAGTTTTGAAGCTAAGAGAAATCCAAATTCAAGGCATCATCAAGATTGTAGTGTTCTGGGACCTGCTGGCAGCAATCCTTAGTCCTTGTCTTTTCTGTCACATGACAGTACAGAAGGTTCTCTGTTCTGGCTTTTTTCTCTTCTGTGTTCCACTGACTTGCAGCTTCCAGTTGCTCTCTGTGGCTTTCCTATTGTAATAAGCATAAAACCTACCCTCATGTGGCCGGACCACACCTTAACTGAAGTAACCCATCAAAAGGTCCCATTTACAAGAGTTCATATAGACACGATTGGATTAAGTTTCAGAACATGTTTTTCTGGAGTATGAAAGTCCAAGCTACTACAGTTTCCTAATTTAAATTAGAATGCATTTCTTAAGAAGCCCTGTATAGTAGACATGCAAAGTTTTGTGTTTTTCCCTTGATATTTGGCAGGTTTGCGTTGTTTTAAATATTTAATTTTTATCATTACAGCAACTCTTCCTTCTCCTTATGGAAACATTAACATATCCCATGAATTTTATGGGAATTTGATTCTACCCAGGACTCCAAGGATATAGTAAGTATATTAAGCCAATTGACCTATTTCATCACTCTGTCAGAGACATGGGAAATAAGATTCAAGATAGACCAATAAGGACAGACAAGACCAATTTTTGAGATTTTTGTTTATCTCATTGGTTAGTTGGAGTGTCTAGGATTACAATGCATAGCTTAAGAGAGGAATCAATCGAGTGGAAGGAAAGCCAGGTAATATTGACTGGGCTCTGCACCACACCATGTCTGAAAGCAGGATTACTGCTTGACTATATGTGAGCCAATAAATTGTATATTTGCTTAGGCTCTTGGATTGAGTTTTTTAATACCTGCAACAAAGAAGGTTCTGCCTGAGACACTTTGTGAAACAGAAGAGTATGGTAATACCATCAGTAATATATTCCTCACTAATTAAAATAATCATTTCAAAATTATTTTAATGCTAAACAAGAGAAAAATAAAATACATATTTTAAGTTAATTTAAATTAAAAGTCCTAACAAGTTAGACTATTGGAATGGCTGCACTGATCATGTCATTTTCTTTAATTCCAAATATTTGACTTCCACTTCTTACATATGCTGTCATTTTAAAAACATTGTTTAAGCTGTTTATGCTGTGAAACACTTAAATATATCACAATTTTCACTTTAAACACTATAATACATTTATCCTCCAATAAATCGCACTGTCCAGAACAATGTTTCAAATTCTATTGCTGATAAGATACATATAAATACCCTCAAATTCAGTGCTTATACACAAGTTGCAAGGGGACTCTAAGCATTCTAGCTATGAGAATTTCAGAAGAAAATTGCAGATGTCAGTATAGGTAAGGAACACCATCCTTTAACTGAGTTCCATAAAACATGCTATTGAGATCCTAGTTAGGAATATGCAATGTGAGCATAGTTTGGGGAGAAAATTCATATAAAGGGAGAGGTTAATAAGAGGAGAACAACACATACTAAAATCTAAACTGGGTAATTTTGAAAATCATAAGACAATGGATTTGCATCAGTGATTTGGCAAGTCTTAGATGACAGAATTGCATTTTCCAGAAGAGGTGCTTAAAGAAATATGAGCTAAATGTAGCACAGATTAAAACACAACAAAAGAAAAGAAATTGTATTTAAATCCTTGCTTTACTGCTTACTGACTCTATTTATTGACATATTTTTAAAAAATTTTAAATGAGTATGAATGCTGTGACACTTTGAGATTATTTATGTATCCCAAAAAGAGAGATTATGTTTGCAAACTAATCTATTCCTCTGGGTGTGATACACTTTGAATGCATTAATTTCAGCTGATTGTCTTGATTAAATTACTTGTTAAAATTATGACTTTGATTGGACCATGTCAGTAGGGCATGACTCAGAATGAGTCCCCACCTCCTTAGTGGACTTATATAAATGGACACTCGTGGAAGAAGACAAGAAGAGGAGATAGCTCTGTCATGTTTGATCCTGGGTCCCAGAGAGAGATGAGCCATTCATCTGATAATTTGAAGCTGAGAAGGCCTGAAAGGAAATGAGCCCTATGCAAGCCTACAACTGATATCAGAAGAATCTGGGACCATAGAACCTTAAAAGAAAGAAGGAAGGAGATACCAGGCAGAAATCACCTGCATCTTACTTCAATACATGGCAGCTGACTTTGATGAGAAAGTGCCTCTTATGCTACCTTGAGTTGGACTCCTTAGGGTGTTGTAACTGTAAGCTTTTATCCCAAATAAATACCTTTTATAAAAGCCAACAGATTTCTTTTACTTTGCATTAGCACCCCTTTGGCTGACTAATACAGATGACTACCTCCCAAAGTATCAAGCCCTGTGTCTTGTACATCAAATATCAACTTAAAAGTAATATTGTTCTTATGATTATTAATATTATTATATAGCAAATTATTCAGCAGAAAATTTTGTGAATGTTTTTGAGAATCTATGATACACTGAGTTATGTATGGCAGATAAAAACCTGCCTGTAATCTTTATCCTATTTCTGTGGGTATGAAATAACTGTAAATAGTACCTACTGAAAATGTTATTTTTAGTTAATGTGTGGCCAAGTGAATTAAAATGTGTATTAATCCTATTACTGAAATCCTGCCAGAGAAATCCACAGGGAAGTGCCAAAAGTCAGCAGCCAAGTGAACCCAAGAGAAAAGGTAGAGAACATTGCCATGTGACAGGTCAAGGAACTCAAGTACTACTGATCAGTACTACTGTACAGACTCTGGGAGAAAACAAGCCTTCTCACCTCTAAAACCAAGAATCGAGAAACTCCTTTTGGTTAAGCCCAAACCATTTTAGCAAAACTAACCAGAATCCTACTGCACCTCCAGAAAATCATTGTTCCCTAAATTTAGAGGATACTCAGCTTTGTGGGAAAGTAGAGGAAAAAGAAGTCTTAGTTTATGTAAAATGGGCTATTCCAGAAAAATAATGTATTATTTTATACCCATTTGGTGACAGCAGTATAAGTAGATGAAATCAGTTTGGCATCAATATGTAGGTGTTGAGATGAGGACAGTTTATTATGGACTTGGAGAGTTTTGCTCACCAGAACTGATAAATAAACTGAAGATTGCAATTTTCAGGTGCCTGAAAAGCAAAAATTAGAACAACATTAGCAAATGAAATGAGTTGTTATATGACTATAGCCTATGTTCACCAAAGTGGTGGTTTGGCTCTGGACTAATGACAGTTTCATAACAAGTTCTATGATAATGGTGAATCTTGAATATTTGGAAGCTGAAAACAATCATAATAAAACTTAAGGCTTTTTGAGCTTGTCTTTGATCCAATCACACAAATCAGAGGAAAGCTTGTTATGGAGGTAGGCCATTAAAAGCCCTTTTTAATTCCTCAATAACACAGGTTATCAGAATAAGTTTCTATTCAAATTAAATAAACTTGAATATCTATGGTGGATGGTTTGAGCCACGAAACAAAGGTAGCATTTTCTAATGGATTATTTCTGAAATTTCCTTAATTTGGAGCAAGGGGAACATTATGGCTATAGTATATTGGGTTTGAGTGGAAAATGGAGAGGTAAATGGTAGCCAACCCGTAAAGGGCTTTGTACTCAATTTTAATGAGCTTCAACTGTATCTTGAATGGAAGAGTGAACCATTAAAAGTTATGACAAACATAAGATCAGCTTTGCATTTAAGAAAGTTTGCTTTTGAAGCAATGGTACACAATCTGCTAGAGAAAAAAATTGAATGTAGAATTCTACATTTTGTCTACAGAAATACTATTCAAGAGAGGTGATATAGAATGTTCACATTATCTGTGTTTCCAAGGAAACAAGAGGCAGTACCTAGAACTGTTCTTGAAAGTAAAATAATTAAATTCCTCATTGTGGGCCTGAAACTAGGAATTAAGGCCTCAAGATGAATTGACTTTGTATACTGAAATTGGGAACTACAGCCATAGAGAGAAATGTGCCTCTGTGTGTATATTGGGGAGTGGAGTGTTACAGGAAACAAAAAAATGTCCAATGTGTGAGTTGGAGGCAAGTCAAAAGCAGCAGAAGAATCAGTGTCTAAATATTAGTGTTAAATGTGGAGAACACTAAGATTAAAGGGATAAAAGAAGAAGATCAAGGTCAATTTTCTAAGAAGAGAGTTTTAAAATTATATTGAGTTGGCCATGCAGTAAAATTAAGTTGAGAGCAAATATGGGGATTGGGCATGACTGTAAAGTGTGTGGAGAAATATACTAGGCAATATGTTTGGATATAAGCTAATATTTCTTGCTCTATTTTGGGATAAGGAAATGCTACATGTACTGTTTACAAAAGCTGTTGGTTGGGCATAAAATTGCTAGAAACTATAAATTATGAGAATGTTATATTTTTATAGCTTATGCATTATCTATATGTAAAAATGAACACAATTAGTTAAAATTACATTTTCTTGATAAAAATGTAAATACTTTAAAGAAAAAGTAGGAATGATTTTGAAACTAATGTACCTCCTTTGTTCTTTCATATTTGGTAGCATTGTTTGCATAATGAAATATGAGTTTTGATATTTGATAACTCCTTCTGTTTGTAATTCTCCATTTTTATCAGATTAACAATTTATTTTAATATCATAAGTTGTATGAAATTTTAGGGTATATTATCAAGCAATAGTATGCACAACAGAGTAATATTGGTATATAAATGACCAAAGAGCTCAATGTAATTTAATGGAAAGCCCTGAAAGATTCACAAAAGAGCAAAAGAATGCTTTGTAGACAGAAAGAAAGAGAAAAGAAATGCTTTTGAGAGTAGCTGTCTCTAAGTCAAAAAGTTGTGAATTATTTTATTCTTTGTGTATTATTTTTATATCTATTCTTCTATAATGAATATGTATTTCACATGAAAACATGTTACAGGTTATCATACCTATATAGTTTTACTGAAAAGTGTGTTTTAAATTTATTTCTAACTCACTGGATATAAATATACAAATTCATTCAAATGCTTCAAAAATCTCAATAATTATTTATTTTTCTGTTTACAAGTTAGTGTATTTATACAATAAAAGTAATCTTATGGTTTTAAATCAAGTTCAAAATCAAGTCCAATTTTTTTTCATTTTTAAAAACTTTATTGAAGTATATCATTCGTACGTGAACCTACATAAGCAATAAGTGGACATAGTAAAAGTTGTGAATTTACAAAGCAAACATGCATAACATCATACAGGGGTCCCATACATCAACCTACCACCACCAGCTTGCATTGTTGTAAAGCATTTGTTACAAATTATGAAAGAATATCATCAAAATCTTACTACCAGGAGCCAGCTGTAGCCCAGTTGGTAGGGCACCGGTTTACCACATGGGAGGCCCCGTGTTCAGTCCCCGGGCCTCCTCAGGCAGGTGGATGGCCTCAAAAAGGCAAGCCAACATGGGCGGGGCACGCCAACATGGGCTGGGCACATCGACATGGGCTGGGCACGCTGCCGCGGGCAGGGCAAGCCCCCGTGGGCAAAAAGCAAGCCCCCACGGGCAAAAGGCAAGCCCCCGCAAGCAGGCAGCATCCACGCTGGTGAGCTGACTTGGCGGGTCGCCCCCGTGGGGGGGAGACAAGCAGACACAGAGGAACGCAAAGAAAAATGAACATAGCAAGAACAAGCAGAAGGGGGGGGATATATAATAAAAAAAAATTTAAAAATAAAAAAATCTTACTACTAGCTATTGTCCATACCTTACATTTGGTGTATTTTCCCCCCTACCCACCATATTATTATTTTTTAAAATATATTTTTATTACAGAAGTTGTGAACTTACAAAAGAACCATACACATGTGTAGAATTCCCATACATCACCCTTTCACCAACACACCACCCCATGCTGGAACATTTGTTAAAGATTATGAAATAACATCATCAGACTATTATCACCAACCATGGCCCATAGCATATTTGGCACAGTTTTTCCATACCCCCCATTAACATCACGGTACATCTTTGTCATTGATTCAAGAATATTACACAGTCCACAGGTCACACTAATTGCATTTTTCCCATGCTTCTCCATGTTCCCACCACACTTAATTAGTGACATAAATCTGCTCTAGTTCACAGAAGGACACTCTTGCATCTGTACCATCAACCACAATTCTCATCCACTTCTGGGTTCACTGTTATTCAGTCCCTAGATTATTCTCTAGCATTATTTCAATTGTAAACTAGTCCAAATTTTTATTATTTTTAGATAAATATTCTGTTTCAGATATTGAATTATTAGAAAGATATTAATGCAAGAAAATTTCCATAAATTTTGCATTTCTGTTATAATTTAGCTTGTTCTTGATGTTAAATTTTAAACACTTTCTTCAGTTTTGATTTTTTCAAATTACTCTTCCCCTTAAGCTCCTATATTTGGACCATAATTTTCCTTACAAACAATCTATCATTTTAAATCACCATTTTCTAAGGGATCTTGCTTATGTTCTATTGTTCAAACCTTTTAAATATCTGGTTGATGTTTTCGTTTTATGTCTATCATATGATTTTGCAGTAGGAATAAAACTTTCACTTCAAGGAGGCTCCATTATTTAGGGAACATTGAAATATGTAAAGCCTTAGATTTAATCTCCTTAAGAAATATCTAAATACATATATTTCATCAGAGATAAAATTAATCCAGCCATATTTTTTAAAGCAGATCTATTCTTAACACTCTTGAAAAACTACTTCCTCATGTTGGAATGAATAAAAATGTGAATTCTCTTTCATAATTTAAATGCAGTAAAATTTTGGCTAAGATAATGTTACATGATATTCATTGTACATAAAAGTGAAAATTTATGGTGCTTTGGAAATAGATTTCTAATTAATTAATAAATTAATATATTTATTTGTTTGTTGTTTATTTATGCCATGTTCTGTTGCAATCTGCTACTTCAGAAAGTGTAGATACAATTAAATGTTTAACATATTAGATATGAAAATGAAAAAAAAAAACCAGTGTGATCCTCACAGTTACCACTGATCACATTTTATGAAATACTTTATTAAATGTTTGAAAGAAATAACCATGCCCTTTGATTGCATTTTTATCAAATAATGAAATAAAACAGAAATATTTTTTTTACTTTCCATAAATTATTGCCCACTTTTTCTCCATGAGAGCAAAGCTCTTTAAAGTGTTCATTGTTTTGTTTGGTTCCCCTAATCCTCTTCAGAATCCAACTTCTAATTTAGTTCAAAAGGTGGGCTGCTCTATAGCATGGTAAAAATTTGTTTTTCAATTCCTGGGGCTTTGTCTCAGGCGTCAGGGAGTGAGGTGATGTGAAAATTTTGGCAAACTATTTATTTTTTTTAAAAACCTCCTTTTACTACATGAGAAGTGTAACAATGAATTTGAGGGAAGAAAGAATAAGAGCATATTAGAAAACACTTGAAAAAATATACAGAAAATTATATATACTTTTAAGAAAGAATTGTAAAGAAAATTTCATCACGGTAGGTTTGCATCATGATTAAATTGATTCATTTGTTCACTATATGGGAGAAATGGTTGCAGATAGTTATAGGAATAAGTCATTATGCCCATTTGCAACATAAAAATGATCCATGTTTACCATATATTCCCATGGTTAACGATTTTCTATGTTTTAAAGTAATGCCTTTGTACTCTAAAATTTGAAAATTAGAAAAGAGAATATTAGAAAACTCTATGCATTATTTAAAATAAGTAAAATGTGGTTTTATTGTAACCTGCACATACACATGCAGAAATTCTTTATATTACACAGATAAAGAGACAAAGAACTAAATCTTTACTATTCATGTAAAGAAAAATCTTTGATTTGCTGTTGTGTAAATTTTCCATTTCCCTTTTATTTTTCTTTCTCGCTTTTATTTTGCTTATCAATATAATAGATCTCTGTATTATATGTGTATATATACTGTTTATAAATGTCTTTTATATCTCAATAACTTCATTTCATTGCTAAATTATACAATTGATCTAGCTAGCTCTTCTAGCTCTGGGTATCAATATTATTTTCAATTTTTCTAATATGAATAATTTTGCAATAATATGGATTTTTAGTGATTTTCTTGCTAGCTTTAGAATTAATTAATAAGAGAATATAAATATTTAAGACACTTTTTGAACATTGCTTTCATCAAATATTACACATATCATACTATCCCTGTTAGAGTATGAATTTGAAAAGAAAATTAGAAAATATAAGAAGATAATGAGAAAAATGTATATGCATATATAGTTGATACTAACTTCAAAAACAAGAGAATGTCCATTATTATTGCCTTAGTGATCTGTTATTTTAATATTAGTGAGTTTAAAATTTTTCTGCATAAATTTTAATTGGTTACATTTCATTATTTTGTACATTTTGTGATTTTAATATTTTGCCAAGTCCTTTGTTTTTCTCATATGCTTGTATTGTCATTTTTCTGTGATAATTTAATGAAAATATTCCATTTATTTTTTGTTCTTCTGGTTTCTTTATAGTTTCTCATTATATGTTCTCTTTCTTCTAATTTAATAATTGTTTCTCAATAAAAAACAATAAGGCTATATCAACTATTTCTAGGCATTTCTGATTTTAATTTCATTTAGATTCTATCAATCCACTCAGAATACATTTTGTTTTGAGAATTTGAGATAGGATTTAATAAATATTTCCTCCCAAAAGGTACTTATTTTTATTCACATAATTTGTAGAAATTATCTCTCCTCTAAATATCACTTTTATCAAAATATCTGTAAGGCCAGTTTAGAAAATTTGAGTTTATGTTTATTGCCAAGTATGAATACAAGGATGAGAAAAACATGCTTCCTGTTACATTTATCAAATGTGCCACATTTCTGTTCATTCATTTATTCAAATACTCTTCAAATTCTGTTTAACATTCAGCTTTTATCACAAAAATAATTAATATATTCTATCTTTTTAATGGTCTGATTAATTATATACAAATAAAATGGAATATTACAATGTTGTAGGAAGTCTTAAAACAACAGCATAATTTGTTTTAGGCTATCTAGAGTAACAACTAAAGAATGTAATGTAGCATTCATTCATCCTGTAGTTACACTAGTGTTACACTTTAAATAGTTATAATTTAAAAATAGATAGGCTTGTTTTCATTATTATTGCATTGCTTTAAATATTATGATAATTAATTATATCAGGTAATTTAGAAAATTATTTTCCATTTCCACAGTCCAATTTCCAATTTTTTTTATTTCCTTTGGTTATAATTAATCTAAGAAGAGTTGCTTTTCTTTAAAACATTAAATTAAATGAATCTCAACTTAATATGCTTCTCCATTTATTTAAATAATTAATTATATTTTACAGTAAAAACTTCAGAGGGATTTTCATTCATCCCACAATTTTCATCTTAAGGCTAACTGTAGGTGTTTTGTTTTGTTGGTGTTATATTTGGCAATTTTTTCAATAGTTTATTATTGTAAGTTTGAACAGGACAATTATTCATTCTGCCAGTTTCTCCTAAACATTATACGAATTTAAACATCCCAAGAAGTTGCCTATTAAATGCCAGTAGCATTTCTCCTATCCTGCCAATGTAGTAACCAAAACCATCTCTCACCCATTTATGATTGTCCCCAGAGTGAACCTCCTCTGTTTAAAAGTCATAGTAGAACCATACTTCCCAACAATTTAAATTTTGTAGTAAAAACTACCTTTTCAAAAAACTAGTCTCTTCAATAT
>PVKH010019994.1:0-14698 GCA_004027955.1 Chaetophractus vellerosus | reverse complement strand
GTGTGTTAGGGGAGCATTGGGAACTCTGTATTTTCTGCATGATTATTCTATAAACCTACAACTCTTCTAAAAAAATTAATTTTAAAAAAGGAATGAAGTTCTTATACATACCATTATATGGATGAAACTTGAAGGCATTATGTTGAGTAAAATGTCAGACACAAAGGACCAGATATTGTGTGATTCTATTTATATTAAGTAGCTAGAGTATTCAAATGCATAGAAGCAGAAAGTAGTATACTGGTCACAAGGGGCAAGAGGAAAGGGTGCTGGGGAGTTCGTGCATAATAGGTATAGGGATTCTATTTGAGGTGATGGGAAATTTCTGGTAATGGTTCAAGGTGGGAAAAAAAACAACACTGTGAATATGATTAATCTCACTGAATGGTATGCCTGGGAATGGTTGAGAAAGAAAAGTTTTTGTTGCATATATGCTTCCACAATTTCAAAAAAAGAGAGAGAGAGAGAGAGAGAGAGAGAGAGCAACTGAAGAGACAATGACAATTAAATGTAATACATTATCCTAGAGCAGATCTAATAATGGAGGATAAAAGGCCCAAGAGGACATTATTGGAACATGAAAAAACTGGAATATAGACTTAGTGCTTTATATCAAGGTTAAAGTTTTTGAACTTGATAAATGTACTAAGGTGGTTATATAGTGGAATATCCTTTTTCTTAGGAAATATACATGAATATAATATATTTTCAAAGAGCATGCTACTCTCAAATGGTTAGAAAATTCATAGATATACAGACAGAGTGATAGATGATAGATGATAGATAGATAGATAGATAGATAGATTAGATAGATAGATAGATAGATAGATAGATAGATAGATATGATAGATAGATAGATAAATAGATAGATGATAGATGATAGATAGATAGATAGATAGACAGACAGACAGACAGATAGATAGATAGATAGATAGATAGATAGATAGATGATAGATAAATAGATAGATAGATAGAGTTTGACCAATGCATAAAGATGAAATGGTGGGAATATGACCCAAATCTCTTTGGATTATAAATTTACAGTACTAGTATACTTGGCCTATGATAGAACCATATAAACCTCCAATTTA
The DNA here is from genome assembly GCA_004027955.1 of Chaetophractus vellerosus. Classification (NCBI taxonomy): domain Eukaryota; kingdom Metazoa; phylum Chordata; class Mammalia; order Cingulata; family Chlamyphoridae; genus Chaetophractus; species Chaetophractus vellerosus. The sequence continues at coordinate 13,607 of PVKH010019994.1, read as the reverse complement.
ATACATTTCTAGGTATGGAAATAAAAGTCTTTTTCTTTGACAAGAGAAATAGAAGATTAAATTCCATGCATATATCTAGCAAAACTATAGAAGAAAATGAATGAAAGCTAGCTCAGTAGATTGTAACTTTCAATGTCTACCTGAAGCATAGCCATCTTTGAACAAAGTTCAGTAAGGGTGGACAAAATTCTCACAAACTGAAATATGCTTGATTAATAATATTTGATTCAAAGAAAATAATATCAAAAAATTAAGGAGGATAATACTAATTCAATTGGATTCCATTGCTTCTGAGAAGGAGAAAAATATACAGACCATTATTTCATTTAGTATAAGAACTAATTGATGACAGCAAGTTCAAAATATGTTCATGAATTATACATATATCTGAGATTTAGAAAATGTTCAACAACTTAAGATGTCCCTTTTAAAATATATTTTTACTTTGAAATAATTTCAAACTTACAGGACAGCTGCAAAAATAATAAAAACCTATACAAAGATCTCCAACATAATGCTCTTACATACATATATAGACAGTGCAATTGATAGATAGATAGATGCAGCAAATTGGCAAAATATTGAATTGGATCTTGATCTGGGGCAGCATTGGTCAAATTCTAGAATCTGAGACCTATTGGACCCTGACCAAGTCTTCATACATGATATTTTTATAAGATTTTTCATTAAATCACCAACTGTTCTGATCTAGTTATTCTTTCCATAATTTGATGCATCCCATTGATTCAGTGATCAAAACTAACAATGTGGAACTCTATATTTTATATCTACCATTAAACTCAGAAAATAACAGCCCTGATAGCACTTGAACAAATAAAGAAGCATATTCCATATACCTAAATTTTTATTTTAAGCACTAAGTCTTAGCTGTTAAAATCCTGGATCCCTGAAGTATGGGAGAAAGCTATGACCAGAGAATCAAAAAACTTAGATACTAGTCTTACTTCTGCCATTGACTTTCCAAAACCTCCCTCTATATGTATAAAATTAAGTAATGGACCAAAAATGATCTCAAAAATATCATATTTTTTATTAATAGGAAGTTCTTCCTCATTTCTATCCTTGGTCTTTTTCTTCCTATTTTTAAAATATTATTTACTAATAGTGGAAATTAAAGAGATCTGTTGTCTTTCCAATACCTCCTTTTCCATTCTAGTATGGTAGCCTTCCTTATCCATATAGTTGCATAAGAAATATTTGCTGCATACGTAAGTGCTTGAATTGCAAAATTGTCTATCTCATTTGAAATTCTTTGTTGTCCTTATGGGTGCTATCTGTCATTATATATAACAAAATGTTATTCAGCACCTAGTATGTGCAAAGCATTAGCTAGATGTATGATTCTTATTCTTAAAAAGCTTAGTATTTAGAAGTTGAGACAGATATGTTACTAAAAAATAATTTATAATAAAAATCAATCAAATGAATGAGAAACAGCGGGGCACATGCCAACTGTTTGAGCATCACACTCTCTAGGAAAAAGCATACTTTATTTTATACACACACACACACACACACACACACTTTATCCTATATTTTACTCATGAAGAGGGTGGTACTGGAGTATTATCAGTGACTCTGAGTTCCACTACCCAGAATCCCCCTTCAGGGACAAGGTACTGTGTTTGCTGCCTATAGCTCATAGATGAAATCTCTCCCCATTAAATGTCTTGGGCCAAACTGAGCTGACTTGTTTAGGCCCACTTTTGGAAAGCAACTCAATGGCTAGGTCACCTAAAAAAGTCCTCCCCTTGGCCGCAAATCAGTACATCTTTGCCAGTGTAAGAGTTTGTGTGGGATAAACTGAGGCCTCTGTCGATCTTCATCACAGTTCAAATTTCCCTCTACCAAACCTATTTTCCTCACTCCTTTGCAGGTGTTGATCCTGAGAGCTCCTCAATAAACTACCTTCAAATCAATCTCCATCTCAAAGTCTATTTCCTGGGAAGTCCAACAAGACATATGGTGCTAGGATTGGTCAGAGAAAGCAGACTCTTAAGTGTGATCCTGTAATTTTATTCCCTACTGATCGGTTGATAAGGAGGCATGGTAGAGGTCTAATTGGTAAAACTTTGACCATTTGTAAACTGAGGTTGTGATATAGGGGTATGGGAATGCATTGGTAGGTCTAATCTGGGACTATTTGAGTAGTAGTTATCAGAACCATAGCTTTGGATGACTAATGGGTATTAATATAGATCTTGGATAAAGATGATACAAAGCTGAATGTGTTCAATTACCAGTTTAAGGACAAGTGTGAAACCAAAGGGCCTTCTGGGTGGCTGTGACAGTTTGAGATTTTTTTAATGAACTGCAAAAAGAGAAAGATTATGTTTTTGAACTAATCCATCCCTTGAGTGTGAGACCGTTTTGAATGAACTACCTCAGTGAGGCATGATTCAGGTTAAGTCTCTGCCCTCTTGCTGGGTCTGATATACACAGAGACACAAAGAGAGACACACAGGTCTTAGAAGAAAATAATGAAACTATTATTGGAAACTTGAGGAAAGGTAATCCTTATTTTAAAGTTGCAGAAAACTTGACAAAATTGACTCCTTATATTAGATAGAAGGTAGAATTTGAAAATGAGAAGCTTGGACATTTAGTTGAGGAAATTTCCAAATTAAATGTGGGAAATGTGACCTGGCTTCATCTTAAAGCTTAAACCAAAATGTGAGAGCAAAGAGATAAGCTGAGGACTGTACTCATGGGCAAAAGGAACCAGAGATTACTTATTGGGGAATTCTAGTCTTCCAGAAAACTAGCTCCCAGAGGATAGTGACCATGTGAAGACTTAAGTGAACTTGGAAATAGACAGCCATTTCAGTGTAAATAAGGATTGGAAATGAATTTATCCAGGAAGGACTTGTAGAAAGTCATACTGTCTAAAGGCTTGGACCCCTGTGAAGTGCATGCAAAACCAACAAGTTTTTGTGAGAACTGTATGCATGAAACCACTGTGAACCTAGACTAAAAAGTACAGAAAAGGAAGAAATTGAAGGAGAAACTACAAGAGGAAAACCGTGGAAGATGGGGTCTGGACTTGGAACATCTTCCAGGCCAGGAGAGGGACCCCACCCATGTGTGCAAAAAGGGTGAGTTTGCCCCAGCATTTGAAAAGGGTGGGTCTTCCAGCCCATTGTTCAGGGAGAGTTTGGCCACCCCAGCTACAGAACAAATTCCTGGAAGATTAGAGAGCGTTAGCTTGCCATCCTACTCTTCTGAGGGTGTTGGGCCTGTATGCCATGGATTAAGGAGAATGTTACAGCCACCCCACTGTACTAAGGGGGTTGAGACTGTCCTCTAGAGATTGGGGAAGGTATGGCCATCACCCCAATGTTCTTGGAGGGTGATTTATTCTAGAGCTTGGCCACCACCCAGGTTCTTGATGAGGGTGGAACCAAGAAGACAGCTGTTGGGCAAGTCCATGAAAGGTGTGGGCCCCCATGAGGCCCTGAGGAAAAAAATCTATCATTCTAAGGATGACTCTCAGACTTTGAATAGGATATGCCTTGCAGGTGTTTGGAACTGTTTGTGACCAGGACTGATGATACCTGTTTTCTTTCCAATTACTCTATATGGCAATGCAAATTTTTATCCTGTGACTATCCCTCCTTTGTGTGTTGGAAACAGATAATTTGTTTCTACATTTCACAGGTCTACAGCCAGAGGGGAACATTGCACCAAGACAAACTGATCTTTATGAGATTTTTGTACTTATCATTGCTACTGAAATGATATAAGGTTTTTGAAACATTGTGATATAATGAATGCATTTTAAATATGAAAAGAACATATATTTTAAGGAATTCAGAGGGTGGAGTATGACAGTCTGAAATTCTTTTATGAATCCCCAAAAGAGAAAGATTATCTTTTTGGAATATAAAGAGACTTTCATCTCCTTAAGCTAGAGGGTTGATAAAGTAGAGCATCATGCCCAAGACTAAATTAAAGTGTAGTAGAGTTCCAGAGAGTTTGAATTCTCAAACCTTGAAAGTCTGCTGTGCAGACTTTTCGGGAAGGGGTGGGACACTGTGACTTGTATTAGAATTTTGGGGTCAATTTATTAAAAAGTCTTAAATCCTCAAGTTCCCCTCAACTCTCTCGGTTTGCAGAAATGTCCCTTTCCTTCCTATTAAGACATAACACTTCCTATTAAGACATAACAATGCAGAGGTTACTGTCTTTCAAGGAAGCATGAGAAAACCCCCTACATCTGCCCCAAAATTTACCCCACCTCCCCTTCTGATTATCAGACCAAAACAGCATAAACCAGCAGGAGAAGTTCAGGGCCTGGTAAAGGGGAAAGAAACCATAATGCAAAGAAGTTGCAGCATCTAAACAACATGTGCTTGCCTGTTTTTGTCATTATCTCTACTCAATGATTTATTGTTCATCTTTCATCTAAGATTTATTAAATTCTTGCCTTTATTTCTTTTTCCACAGCTAAATAGACCATTTAAACACTTATTTTTAAGTAAGCTACCATTGTATTATATTCTTAGATGGAAAAGGAAAATATAAATCTAACTTAAAACAATTAAATATAGCAATTATTTTTGTTGTTGGATACTTTTCCAAGTCAATTTGCATGCTCAGTTTCTTTTTTGATTATTGCAATATCTACAATTCCTTTTTTTTCTTCTTATGCATACAAATATCAATATCATAATAATCTTCAGAACTTACTTGTGAATGATGCTCATTTTTTTAAAGTTAAAATATTAGCTTATGTAGCCATCTCCTTTAAAACTCCCTTCTCAAAAGCTATCCATGTGTTCAGATCCAACAATTCGGAGGCTTGCGTAAGACATAACACATTGACCAAATACACTGGCTATATATTTTAGTATGTAATTTACTCACATTTGATTAAACAAAGTGAAGTTCTTACTTCTTGTTTATGTCATGCAAGCACAGTCCTATATGAATGGGACCAATAAAAAAATGTGTTGACTGAAATGGATTTGAGGGTGAGAAGGGCATTTTGCAAAGAAAACTGAAACTCTGACATAAATTATTAGAACAGCTGTCTGTATGGGTGCCCAGAACTGGCCCACAACTATTACATACCAAAAACATACTGGTTTTCAGCTGGGCCACCATTCTTGTGGGAATAGAAAAGTATTTTCACCTAGTTAAATGTCTTGTTAATAACCCTGGTCTCTGGGCATTTGAAATCCAACTTTTCATTGCATTTATTTTCCATTCTCATATTCCATGAACTTCTTTCACCCTTGTATTTTTTACATCTATATTTAATTTTGATCACATAATTTTAAATATTATCAATCATAGTATACAATGGTTTTAAAGTTATATTTGATATAAAACAAAGACCCACTAGTAAAATACAAATTTAATTTGTCACAATAGTGACTTAAAAAGTGTCTGTAGGTGAACACATTTAACAGAACTAAAATATTTATCAGAATATGATAAAAGAGGAAATGTTAGATTGTATATACGGTAACAGATTTTTTAAAAAAATCCATGGATGTACAATACACAGTGAACCCTTAGTTAAACTATCAACTTTAATTAATAGTACAATTATAAAAATGTGCTATCATCTACTGTACCAAATGTTCCACACCAACGCAAGATGTTGGTGGTGAAATGGTATAAGGGAATCCTGTATTTTATGCATGATTGTTCTGTAAACCCACAATCTCTCTAAAAAAGAAACGAAAATTTGTCTGTAGGACAATTTAATATAGTATAATGGAGTGGAGTTATGCACACAGCTAATTGATTTACATTGTAAATATTTTAAGCGGTAAAAATAAAAATTAATAATGTGAAAATAAAAGTACATAATTAAAAGTAATTATCCTCTGGGGAGAGGATGTAGTTCAAGTGGTTGAGCACCTGCTTCCCGTGTATGAGGTCCTGGGTTCAATCCTCAGAACTTCCTTAAAAAAATTAATTATACTCTAATTAAAAAAGCATTTAACCTTTTCAGCTCAAAGACCCCTAAATAGTTTGTGCTCCCCAGAAGCAACCATTGTTAAGTTTATTTTGTTACCTCTTAGATATTTCCTACATGTACACAATCATATATAAATTTCCATGTTCAGTTTTCATTTAATTTGGTTTGCAGATTGTCAAATCTGTTCTCTAAGTCCTTGATTTTTACCAATAATGCCTATTCTCATTTATATTGCTATTATTTTTTTATTTTTAAAATAATTTTATTTCTTCTTCCATTTCATTCTGGAGCTCTGTCATTCCTTATATCTTCTTTGATGACAATTAACTATTGTATTAGCCAGACATAGGGGTGCTGGTACAAAATACCAGAAATCTGTTGGTTTTTATAAAGGGTATTTATTTAGGATAAAATGTTACAGTTACCAGGCCATTAAACATAAGTTACCTCCCTCACCAAAGACCGTTGCAAAGCATTGGAGCAAGTTGGCTGCTGACATCTGCCAAGGGTTCAGGCTTCCTGGGTTCCTCTTTTCCTGGGGCTTGCTTCTCTCAGGGCTCAGCTGCTGTGCTCTCTCCACAAGGCCAGCTGTAGACCATAAAGCAAAGGGCTCTGTCTCTCTCCTTGGGCTTCTGCCATGTCTAAGAAGCCATCTCTGTTCCTACGGGTTCTCCTCCTGTGTGTTTATTTCCTGGGCTTCAGTATCAAAACTCCAGCATCAAAACTCCAAACTCCCTCCTCCATAGTGCAGTTTCTCTGTGAGCCCCCACCCACCAAGGGGACAGGGATGCAACGTCTTATTGATGTGGCCCAATCAAAGCCTTAATCATTATTTAAGTAAAACTGATACCTCTGAATCCAATATAATCTAATATGCTCAGAGGGACAGACCAGTTTACAAACCTAATCCAATATCTATTTTTGGAATTCATAAACAATATCAAACTGCCACAACTATTATTTGAGCTTCTTTTCATTATAAAGGCCACAATTTCTGTGATTTATTTTAAAGGGAAATTGTTTCTCAATCATTTATTCCAACTTGTTTACTTTGTGAGGATATTTACTTTTTTATTATATTCCTTTGCTTATTTTTTTCTTGTAATTTTTTTTGCATAAATCACATCCTTGAGCCTTTCTAACTTAACCCACCTTAGAATTAAGGATATTTCCTCTGGGCCAGCTATCTCCTGAGCAATAATAATTGAGTTAGCATGGGGGTATTGAGCTGGAGCTGCATGCAGGTAGGATCCTGATCTGATGCTCTGGTTCATTAATACTGCTCTGCACGGGAAGAGAAGCAGATATTTTTGACCCACAGCAGAACCCTATGTATCTCATGCCCTTGTTATAGCTGTTGTTGTTTTACTTCTCAGTTGCTGGAGATTAGCAGTTTTAGAAGTGATACTTACCATCCCCTCTCCACCCTGGCGCAGTACCAACATCCTTCAGGCAAAGGTAATGTGTCCATGATGTTCTTCATCCTACCCCAATTTTCTTGGCACTCCTTAGTTTCCCATAGGCGCAGGGAATTTCTTGTATATTCTATCTGCCAATTGGCCTTACTTTTCCAAGGAAAGGATCACTGGTTTGCCTCCCCCCAACATCAGGGTAATGCCACCTAATTTGGGAGGATTCTGTGGTCTTTTAAAGATTTGAAATGGCTTAAATCCGTTGCTTCTTCCATCAATTTGACACTTATTTCATTACTTTTTGCAGTAGCTTTTCCATAGGTGCATTACAAATAAAGGCTTATTTTTCTGTTTTTATTTGGTTTTTTATTCCATTGGTTTCAAAGAGAGAAGCAGAGATAGCAATAGTTGCAGACAATGAATTTTAATCGGAAAACTTCTTAAGAGCATTGTTTAAAAAATTCCCATTATGACCATTACAAAGAAAACAATAGGTAAATTTTTTTTGCACTTTGTGTATCTTTTTTAATATTCTCCAGAAAAATGATGAAAAATTTTTTGTAGCCTAGAAAGAAAGATTTCTCATCAGAGGGCTTCACCAAGAGGCTTTGTTCATTTAGATCAGAAGACAGGTTGGCATCATCCATACCATACCAGCTACAGAGGGTATATTTGGCCATATGTTGATAAAATTATCTTGATTCTATTTTTGAATGAAAGGAAATAGGTCATGTAAACACATTTTATAGAAGATATAGTTCATAAATCAATCAACTTATGGTTAATACAACTTGTATAATGTTGCTAAATTCCACATTTCATGTGCAACTTGTACTTTTTTTTTTTTTTTCCATTTTGGAGTTCTCCTTCAAGGAAATTCAGTCAAATTTCTTTGTTCTGTTTTATATTTACCTTCTTTTAAATGAAGTGGCTCCCCATTGAAATTGGCTACGTCTTTCATTTAGAAACCCTCTTCTTTCTTCTTCCCATAAACAAGAGATCTTTATAATGTCACTTAATCCACCCCAAGTACTAATATTGCTGTTTTACCACATCTAAAATCTCCATATAAGAATTTACATGTATAAAAATGTACATTGCACTGAAATATTTATTGTGCAACAGATATATTTCACTTTGCAGACATGCTGTGAATATAGGAAAATGTCAATCTCAAGAATATTACATTCAGAAAAATGAAGACAACCAGTGGAGAATTCCATTAAAGCCATTCATTACAAACCTAAGCCTACAAAAGGTCCCCCTGTCATTCAGACAACATGGGGGACATTTTATACTAACAGTAGGCAGATGTTTTGTTCACTTTTAAATGATTATTGTTTTGAAGCTAGAATTCCAGAATACCTATAAAACCCAATAATTATGTGCAATTTTAAAGAAACTAAATTTGAATTCTGAAATAAGATTTCCAATGTATATACTAAAATATTAAACTCTGAAACAATAGTTTTGTTTGTTGATCATTACATATTTTTCCTATTAGATGAATAAGATACTTAAGTTGAATAACAAAAGAATATGCATAATACACATAAATTTGTAGTGAGTGAGAACTAAGGCAGTCTAAGAGTCAAAATCAATTTTCAATCACATGAAATATAGCAACAATTTGGCCACCTAGCATTTTACTTGACAAATAAATTTTCACTTGTGGATTTTAAATTTGAATAATTAGATTAAATAATCATGTACTTGGAAACAATATCTTGATGCTTGAAATGACTTGTGAAATACCATTCGCCAAAAAGTCAGTTTTGGAAGAAGTATTTTGGAAGTTTCTAGTTATGTGTAAGGTTTTGAGTGGTTAAACATTTTAATTTATTTAAGAGGAAATTAAAAAGTAATATAAAATATATTTTATTTGAATGTGGAAAGGCAATGAGTGGGGGATCTATTAAAAATGTTTATGTTCAGGAACTGGCTGTGGCTCAATTGGTTGGGCTCTGGTTTACCACATGGGAGGCCCCAGATTCAGTTACTGGGGCCTCCTGGCAAAGGCAAGCCACCGTGCGGTGAGCTGACGCAGCAGGGGGAGATAAGCAGACACGGAAAAACGCAAAAGCAAAAATGAATTCAGCGAGCACAAGCAGCAAGAGGGGAGGATATATAAATAAATAAAAATAAATCTTTAATAAAAAGTTTATGTTCATATGAATTAATTTATAGAAAAAAAATAATAGGCAACAAGGGGCAAATAGTTGAAGATGCAAACGTTTAGAGACACATGGTAACTTTCAGCTCAGCAGCATGGTTTACTTGTAGCCAGATTGGGGCTATGCAACATAAAGTGGAAGAGGCAGTAGGGAGTATCACCAACAGTGGGCAGGGACTAAAAATCAGCCAGACCTGCAGAGCATTATTTTCAATTAAGCTAGCAATATCTGGTCATTTTGGGGGTGAAGGGTTGATGCTGGGGTTAAAGGATGCAGATCGACTGGTGAGCGGAACTGAACAAAGAAGGATCCAGATGGATTATCATTAGAGGTCAATGCTGGCCCAGACTTCTGTGATGTGTGCCCAAAGCAGGTAGGTTCTAAGCAACAAGACAGCAGTTAAGGTTTGGCTGCTGTTATTAGGAATGCACAATTTCAACAGTAAGAGAGGCTCCATTCCTAGATAAATCGAAAAGAAACAGACAAGGACTACAATCTGGGCATCAAAGAACAAATTCCATTCCATCACCAGTCAGTGGGTGTGGGAGCAGGAGCATAGAACATTGGAGAGACCGGAACTTAATGCTTCATAACAGGATGGCAGCAGCGTTGGGAGTTCACATGGATACTGATGTCAGCAGCAAGTAACCATTTATCTGGTCAGAGATGCATGGCAAAGTGCATTTGGTACTCTCCATCAATGGTGACTTTAAGAGCAAATGTTCAGAACCACAATATGAGTGGTGAAGGAGGCAGGCAGGCAGAGCACATCAAGTCCTGCCTCAGGCAGTCAGTCTAGAGTGGAACTGAATCTTCATAAGGGTGTTGTAGCCATTTGATGTAATTATGAATTCCAAAAATCAACATTGAATCATGCTTGTAAACTGATCGGTTCATCTGGGCATGATTGGGTTATGATTAGGGCGTTGACTGGGCCACCTCAGTAGGGCATTGAGCCAGGCCCCTCGGTGGGTGTGGTCTCAAGTATAAAAGGCAAGGCACAGGACAGAGGGAGCAGGTTTGAGAAGCAGATTTGAGAAGCAGTTCTGATGTTGCAGAGGACGCCCCAGGAGAAGACAAGTGAGCCTTCCGCCTGATAGTCTACAGCTGACCTTGTGGAGCAAGTGGAGGAGCTAAGCCCAGAGAGAAACGCAGTGCAGGGGAGAGAAGAATCCAAAAAGCCTGAACCCTGGCAAATGTCTGCAGCTGTCTTGCTCCAACACGTGGACTTTGGTGAGGTAAGAAACTTATGCTTTGTGGCCTGGTAACTGTAAGCTTCTACCCCAAATAAATACCCTTTATAAAGACCAACCAATTATTGGTATATTTGCAAAGGCACCCCTTTGACTGACTAATACAGGTGTCATCAGAATGTAAGGCACTAGAAAGGAAGAAGAGCAGGCATCTACTCTGCTATTCATCCCTCTATCTCAGTCCACCCCACAGTTCTGGCTCATTCCAGGCACTGGCAAATACTTGTTGAATGGATGAAAGAATGAATACAAAATACAGAGACCAAAGAAATTACATCTGGTGTGAATATAAAAAATTGAGGAAAACAAAGGAATCCTGTGCAAAATCGTGATAATCTGGCCATGTGAGGAATGCAGTATTTTACACAGACATTGGAATATATATTGGGAGATATTTCCATGTAAGTGTATACAGCACTATCTGATTCCATTACACAAATGTAAAAAAGAATCATTTAGCCCATCTCCTATTTAGTTGTTTCTAGGTTTTTGTTACTTTGTTACTTTTAAAATTAAGGCATTTCTTAAAAAAGAAGTAACACATATAGAGCTTTTACTATCTTCAAAATCTACTTTAACCATTTGACACTGTATTTATATTTTAAATATAAAATGACCTTCACAATAGGAAGCTTTCAGGTATAGAAAGCAAATACTGTGTAATTAATTGAATTACTATATTAGTAAAGCTTAAAAACTAGAAATTGAATATATTGATAACATTAACATGAACTTTCAAAGGTTTGATACTGTTTGGGAACAAGATTTTGACTATTTTAGTTTTAAAACTATCAATTGCAAAGATCACTTGATTTTCTAAGTACTAGATTGTCATCTTTTCTAAATCCATATCAATATCTGTGAAACTATTTATGGAAGTGGGCACCCAACCTGCAGTGAGTTTATAGCAACACCATAAACATCGTTCTCTATGACCCACATAATAAACATATTGCATTGATGATAAGTATATCAGGTTTAGATCCTCACTCAGTTCAGTAGAAAGACAAATACTCAGCATACTTGTTCACTAAAATTATTCCTGATTTATTCCCCGTGAGAGTTGTATGAATAATTTTCATTGGTTAATAATTTATTAAGGGAGGAAGTTTTTCACCCTTTTTTTCATCTTTCTACAGAGGAAAAATGACAATGTGATAAATTCTTTTGCTCTGTCTTCTTGATAGATTTTTTTATTTTTTATTTTAAGGAGGTATCAAGGATTGAACCCAGGACCTTGTACATGGGAAGCCGGTGCTCAACCACTGAGCTACACCCTCTCTCCATTCTAGATAGATTTTTAATAACAATATTAAGGAATGAGTATAGGTTGCCAGGTTGACTCCCATTCAATTCTTTTTCTTCCCAACTCAGAAAAAAATCAAAATTAACATCCAAGAGTCTATTTGCTTGCATGTCAGTGGATAATATCATTACAATACATGCAATGTAAGGTATTAAATGTGTTCAACTGTTCTTCCAACTTAAGAAACAAAGGAAATGAATACCATGTTAAAGGAATTAAACAAAACTATAGTCTGGTGTGGATTTGCTTGAAATAAATCTTTGTTTAACATTATATAACCCCCTTTCAGTCACTTTCTTTAGTTTGTTTTGCTCAATACAAGCAAATTAAGATTGTTAGTTTTCTCCTTAAAATAAGTTTTCTATACCATGTTTAAAATAGGTCAGTGAGCAACATGCTTTAGATATATGAGAAAAAGCCACTATGAAAATGTAAGTTATGGTTCCTATTTTACATGGACAGACAGTTGCCTGAATCTTTATTCATAAGCACAACTCTTTATAAACCAAAGTATAAATCAATCCTACTCTTTGGAACATTTTTTTCTTTGACAATAATAAAATTACTTTAAGGAGATTTTGCAAGCCTCAGGAGCTAATTCAAAACTATATCTTGTCTTGTTGATTCTCAGTAACTGTATGTTCACAGAACAAATTAAGCAAGAAGCATGAGCAGAAACAAAAGGTGCCAAATAAATTAACAAAGCAACAAAAATATATCAGATGCAAGATTGAGAATATTGGCATATTGTCCTTCATGTCATTTATTTTCTTAACTAGAAGATGTAAGCTCTAATCATACTAGCATGAGAGAGAAAAATAACATAGAGTATAAATAGTACTTTTATATTAAAAACACGTCATTTTAGTTGATATTTGCTCAGATAAAAATTAACTTTTTGCCTAATTTGAATTGGAATTTCTCTGCCATATTTTATTTAATTACACAAAAGAAAGAAGTTAATCAAAAATAAAAAGAGGAGACAACCAGCAAGATGGTGGCAGAGTAAACAGCTCCAAGAATCAGCTCCTGCTACAGGGCAGTTGCTGATCACCCAGAGCTATCTAGAGCACTTGTTTGGGGGCTCCAGGAGATCAGAAGTGCATCCTGCAACATCCTTGAAAAAATGGAAAGAGGAGACTGCCCATCTGCAGAGAAAATTTGTAAGTAGAGCACTCCATGCCAGAGAGGCTTGTGCCCATCCTCCACTGGAGGCACAAGCCTCCTCAGGAGCTGTTCTGTGGCTGGAACTGAAAGCGCCACTTCCCAAAATGGGGGAGGAAGTGACAGTTGGGCACCAACTACAGCTACTGTTTAGTAAATTCAGCTAGCTAAAGTATAATCCTAAGAACAGCTAAAGTTTGAACCTGTCCAAGTCAGAAAGATGCCAGTAGCCGCCATCTTAACTCTGCACTTGACATGAGGGGAAGTGGGGCTTACTGAAGATCAAAGTGCTGGTAGGGACTGGCTTTTTCCCATCTAGATCAGATTGCAGCTCTAGCCTAAGCC
>PVKH010019993.1:0-14702 GCA_004027955.1 Chaetophractus vellerosus | reverse complement strand
ACTCTGCTTCCGATTGAGAGGGGGCTTAGATCCCATGGAGCAGATGGATGGAACTGTCTACTGCAGTTGTAGATACTCTCTGTTTTTTGGAATGAGTGTTGTCCATCATCATCCTTTTGTTAATTGTCCTGGGTAAGTCCAAAGAACTGGAGAGTAGGTGTTAGCTGCAACTCTTCTGAGATTCTTAGCTCAACTGGCACATAAACAGCTGGAAGATTTAAGTCTCTGGGATACATATTTAACAGGTATAGTGCCAATAATAGGTTCAAATAAAAGAGGCATAAGAACCATGTATAGGAAAATTATAAATGAGTCTACATTGGGGAGACAGGTTATCATATATTCCAAAGTAAGACCCACTGATAGGGTGCCGATTTCCTTGGATTAAGAGGGAAAGGAAAAGGAAATCAAGAACAATAGTTTGCTAAGAATTCTTATGAGAAAACCATGCAACAGAAAAAAAAGAAATCTATGATCAAAATTTGACCCCAAAGGACTAAAGCTAATGAAGTCTTCACCTCTACAAACAGGAGGCAAAAGTAGAGGCCCCAGTGCTCAGGCAAGAGAGAGCCCGACAACAGATGTGGCTGAAGTCAATGTGACTGAGCAGGGAAATAAAGAAACACCAGACTTTGAAAAAAGGTGTTAATAATCAGGTGGGTTAGGGGAAAAATATACCAAATATAAGATATGGGTTATAGTTAGTGGTAATATTTTGATGATGCTCTATCATATTTTGTAACAAATGTTTCACAACAATGCAAGGTGTTGGTGGTGGGGTGATGTATAGGAGCCCTGTATGATGTTATGCATGTTTGTTCTGTAAGTTCACAACTTTTTACTATACACTTACTGTTTATGTTGTTCATGTATTAATTACATACTTCAATAAAATTTTATTTTAAAAAATTGGTAGCAAATCAGGAACTCTAATTTCTTTCCTAGATCTGCTGTGTGTTAACAACTGCAACTTTGGGGGCAAGTAATTAAATTCTCCAGGCCTCTCTTTCTTCATCTGTAAAACAATTGGTGTAATGAACTGAACTGGATCACACATGTTAGAAGGACTCGGTGTAAAATGCAATCTTGTGAAATTCAAAGCAGAGACTCTGGCCAAAACAACGGACTCACAAAAAAAGTCTATCAAGGCACATTAATCAGTCTAGATATTCTTTCAGGGCATGAGTCCTGGCAGGAATATTTGTTGTTAGTTTTAAGTTTAAAGGCAGAATTGACTGCTTGCTCCATATTTTACCCTCAGCACCTACCAGAGTACACTCTTACTAATGAATTAAAGCATGAATCTCAAACCTGAAACCTAGAGAAATTTTATTTTTAACACATTCAGAGTCTTTCTTCTTTATTTATCAATGTATATTTTTGTGATGTTTGGGAGGGGCTATTACTTAATTCTCTGCAACAGAATCACAAGATTGGTCTTCATTGTTTTGCCTTTAATTATGGCTATTGCTGGAAATATGTTTTTTGCCCAGAGAGCATTATGCTTTCCACCCCGGAATTTCTTTATTTTATACTCCTCATGCCCCACTTTGAGAAGGAGCATAGGGAAAAGAGAACAGTTCTATTTAAACAAGACTTACTTAAAAACAAAAAAAGCATATTCACTGTGATTTCATGCCTTTGTAATATTCTGAATGAGGGTCACATGGGGTTAAAGAGTCCTTGTAAAATGCCTAAAGTCCATGAAAAGCAGATGCATTGAATTTTTTATTTTTAATTTTATATCAGTTTCTTTTCTTCCATTTAATTTTTCTTTCCTCTGTTTCTAAGATGACCACATTATTCAGAACAAACCCCTGGAAAAAAATCCCTCAATACACTAGAAAAAAAAGATCAAAGAAATTTCATTGCAAATGAGACCACGACACCAGTGATTTAGATGGGATAACATGTTCTGGGTTTCAGCAATAAGATAACAGCTCCCTTGGCTTCTGCTCTTGGAGAGGTTTGAACTATTCTGGCAGCCCCTGGCATGATTTAAGGCAGTAATTCTGGCATGCTGTTCATACTAAAGCTGAGATGAGAGCAGTGCAGGAACTAGTGAAAAGCTTGTTTGCCTTGATCTGGATAACTGTGGAGAAATTCAAAGAATCATTCAAACTTGTAGTCAACAATTTAAATTTTCATAGTTTTGTGCCTGAAAATAAGAGACGTTGATATTAAGCCAAGGCACACATTAGAGGTACCCAGTGCTTAAGAAAATGATTGTAGAGTTTCACCAGTGACTACATATATAGAGGCGGTCTTGCTGTGGAAAGGCTAACTCCTGAAGTTGCTGGATAATGTGGCTGGGTTTACTAGATGGAAAACAAGTGCTTCTAATGTAGGATGTCACTAGATGTCACTCTGGATTTCATTATTTGGTAGTCTAAAGATTTCAGCAGCTTTGCCATTTTGTTCCCAATGCCTCTTGCAGAACCTGAATAGACAATGTGAAATGTGCATGAAAAACAGGGAACTGCTGACTGAATGTCAATTTTCGAGTGTGTGACTTCTATTGATCATTCATTATTGACATGAAGGTCTCTAGCGTCTTTGCTTTTCACTTTAAACTCTTTCTCAGCTAAAATTTCCAAGCATCTGAACAGTGAGGCCTTGAGAACGGGATGATTCAGGTCTCACAGGATGTTTTACAAAGTACTTTGACCTCTGGAAGAAATCATGAGTACTTTTCATAAAAACTCAACAACTGCTTTGAATTTAAAAAAAATCAAATATGAAGACAGAAAAGAAAGTACATTCTCTACCAATTTAAACGGTTCATTTGCACATATCTGAGTTTATATACAGCTAAGAGGAACTTTGACAGGAAAAATGCTTGCATTTTTATTATGTTTTATAAATCTATGTGCTTTATTTGGTGCAAAGATAGTAAAATCAGAGTGTCCCCCAACCCAATGATAACAAATGACATGCTATACAGTATCTCGTGATTGTGGATCCATGGTTTTATTTCTTTTAGCTTTGTATACATTAATTAGGTATACACAATCAGAGCTGAGTGCAGAGGCAGCTAAATAAACAAATGACACTGTGGAAAGGTCTTTCTGCATACTAATCATATCCTACATCTGCAAGCAAAAGCTCTATAAATCGATTTGCTCTTTCACATCAAAAGACAAACAGTGATGCAAGTCAGCAGTTCCTTTGTCAAAGTCACAGAGATTGCTGTTCTTCACAAACGCATCTTTACAAAGCTGGATTCAACCATTTGACGATTAGCATTATTGGCAAGTCTTCAAAGAAGATTCATCAAGTGATTTGCAATTGGATTGGTTACCATTTTTATGATGCTACTCCATGAAATCTAACTAAAAGTGATTGACATTTGAATTCTTGCTTGGAGGATGAGAAAGCCAAAAAAAGAAAAGAAGTCTTCTAATTCCATAGAGACTGTGCCATAATTGTGCGTGTGTGGGCTAGTGTGTCAGCCACAGGATGCAATTGGCAGGACCTGACATAAAATGGATTCTGGATGATGGGCATCTCTAATAGGAGGCTGGGAGAATGGGTTCTTGACTTGTCATATTTGTGCTGAAAGCACAAATGACAAATTTCAGTGTGTTTTGTAAGCGCATATTAAGATTTCCCATTTTCTTCCACTTTTGAGAACAAAATGTCAGCTTGCATTTCGTGAAAACTGAGGTGGTTCACTCTAGCTAGCCTCTGATTGTCTTGCATTAGTTGGATAGAAGGGCAAGAAATGTGGGAAAGGTAAGGAAAGAAGAGCGTTGTGTATGAAGGACTATATCCCAAGATAGTATAAGGAATCCCTATATGACCTGTAGAGAAATGAGTTATTACGCTACTATTCACGGCACCAGGTGAGTGAAACTTAAGTATCATCAAGGTCTTTAATACAGTTTTAAATTTGCTTCTGGTATGGTCCTGAAAATCCCATTGAATTTGTATATCTAGATATTAAACATTAACTTTCTTTAGCTATACATGAGACCCTCTTGAGAGGTAGGCGATTCCTAAAATTAACTGAGGAGGATAATTCCGTGACCTCTACAGGTGACCTGTAGATCATCAATATACTTGACACAAGTCAGGCACATGATTGAACTCTCCCATTATTTTCACCAAAAGAGTCCTGGCATTAACTTTGAAAGGCTCAGTTATTAAGTAATGTTTCTTACACAGTCCAGGGCATCACATTTACTTTTGTCTTCAAATTATATTTTCAATTGAGAACGTTCATTTTGGAGAAATCTGCCTAAGACTGTGCCCGAAAACATCAGAGAAATTGTGTTTTTCTTTTGTTGTTGTTGTTAAAGTGTGCTTCTCCGTTATTTCTGTTAGAAGTAGGCGAGAGTCATTGGGTGAGACACAGCTGGTCAGGGAGGATTTCAGTAACATCACTGAATGTTCAACTTGGACCAGGAACTGAATTTTGACTGATGTTAGACAAGTGACTCAAGCACATTGTGCCTCAATTTCCTACCTGATAAATGGAGGCAGAAATTTTGACCTATTACAGAAGAGTATTCTGAAGATTAGCTAATAAATGATGGTAGGAAAGCTCTGTGCCATTCTAAAGTGCTATATAAATGATATATTGTTATCACCATCACTACTTATAATTATCACGATCATAAAAAGTGAATGACTCTGCTATGGAGAGCTTGAGTCCTGCAGGAAAGTTATTTTTTCTTAGTCTGTTTTCAACTTTTAACTGGATCTTAAAGCTGCTTAATTGAATAAAAGCAAGGTTTCCAGTGCTCTTGGCATTTGTGGCCTCATAGCAGAATCTTTGCCAAAAATCAAAGGTGGCTGGAATTATTATCTGTCTGGACTCTACTTTTAGGAAATTATTCTATCGTCAGATTGTTTTTCCATAATGAATAGAAGAATTGGTATTAGCACTTATTCCCCTTTTTAAATTAAGTACATATGTGCAGTCTGTAAAATAGAGTGTTGTGGAAACAAAAATGCTATGAAATAGTACTATCTTATTATCTAGCACTCAGATATATGTCTCTCTAATAAAGTAAAATAAAATAAAATAAAGTAAAATAAAATAAAATAAAATAAAATAAAATAAAATAAAATAAAATAAAATAAAATAAAATAAAATAAAATTGAAACTTAGGAAGCAAGCACAAAAGGGTTCCAGGAAGTTTAAATCAATACTGAAAAATCCAGACGCAAAAGTCATACAATTTACTCATTCAGGATCACTTCAGGTGTTTTCTCAGTCTACTTTTACCCTTTTTGCACAAAATTTCTGGTTTACAAACTATACTAAAAATAGCATATTAGCAGGCAGAGGAAGGCTGCTGGTATCAAACACACTGACAGAGTTCCCATGTTCTATTGTTGCATAACAAAGCACCCCCAAATTTAGCGGCTTAAAACATCAGCCCTATTTATTTTACTCATAGGTAAGTTTGGGTAAACCTCAGTGGGGGTGGGTCATCTCTGCTCCATTTGGTGTTGGATGGGGCAGCTAGAAGGCTGAGGGTTGGGTCCATCTGAGCTCACTCACTCTTCTATCTGGTACTTGGGTACCAACAGCTGGGGAGGGGAACAGGTATTGTTCTCTGGCTCTGTGAGTTCTGTTTACATGATCTTTCCAGCACAGCAGCTTTAGGGTAGACAGACTTCGTACATGTTGGCTTAGTTGTCCCAAGGACTGTGAAGAGAGAGTGACAGAGGAGGAAGCAAGGGAGGGAGGAAGGAAGGGAAAGAGGAAGGCAGAGAGATTGGGAGAGAGAGAACATCAGGAGGAAGCTGAATCAGCTTTATGACCTAGCCTTGGAAATCACAAAGCTTTACTTTCTCCTCATTGTTTTCAGTAGAAGCAAATCCCTAAGGCCAGTCCACAGTCAAGGCGAGAGGAATTAGGAGGCAGAATAAAAAGTTTGCCCGTATGTTTTAAGACCGCCATAGTCAGAATGGAGAGTTGCGGGCCAGTTGGATGGCCACATCCTCAGCAAGATGTCAAAGGCTCTGTTTGACCCCTGCCCGCCTTGCTACTGTTTCCTTCACTAAGTTGCAACTACCTTTGTTTCTTGTAGTTCTTACCTTTGGGAATTTGCCTGTAAAAATGTCTTTGCTGTTTGAAACTGTCTCCATGCTTGCTCTCTCCTCTCCCCACTTCTCTACCTTCCCACCTGGTTAAACCCATTCACCCTATAGGTGGTCTAATGTAAGGGTTAGAGACTTTGGACCCTGGTAGTGGAATCTGGGTTTAGAGACTGGGTCATCCACTAGCTATGTGACTCTGGAAAAGTTGCTTAAGCTCTCTAATTGGAGATATAAGTAATTGTAACACCTATCTATTATTGCATAACAATCTGCTTCAAAATTTAGTGGCTCAAACAATGACTTATTATCTCCCATGATTCTGAGGGTCTACTGCAGGGTCTTTTCTGGGCTCATTCAGGCTGTTGCAGTCAGCTGGTGGGTTGGCCGGGACTGGAAGGGATAAGATGACTCCCTCACACACCTGGGGCCAGCAAGTCACAAGGCCACCGCAGATCCAAGGGGTGGGAAAATAGACTCCACCTCTTGATGGGAGGAGCTACAAAATAATGTGTCCATGGTTTTCGATCTATGTCGATAGTGTCTGTCTTATTTGGGTTTGTGAGAAGTAAATAGGATAATCTTTATAAAGCACTTCATAAAATGCCCAAATGTAGTATGCACACTATAAATATCAGCAACCTTCATAGAGATTATTCTAGAAATGCAATAGAACATAGTAGTTAACTAGCTGGGTTCATATCACAGCTATGCTACTTACAATGTGTAAACCTGCAAGCACCTTCTAGACTCCATTTTCCTCATCTGTAAAATGGTAATTATGACAGTACCTACCTCATAGAACTGTTGTGAAGAATGACACATAAAACATTTAGAACGTGTTTAATATTAAATTAAATTTGAGAATATTAAAGGGTAATGTTATTAAACTTTAGGCTTTAAATTAAAGCTTTATGCACCCATCCATCACCATGATGCCCCTGTTACATTCTCTCACTGTAGCCTGTAGTTGCTTTCATAACACTTACCACAGTTTTATTTATTTGTTTGTCCGCCTTTCCCAGTATTAACTCTTGACTCCAAGAAGATAGGAAGAGTATCTTTTTTTCCTCGCACATTATATCCCCAGGCCCTGGCATAGGGCCTGGCAAAGAGTGGGTGTTGGATAAATGTGTAAATATATGCTGAATGAATACATTTTAGAGAAGCAGAATAAGAGTAAAAGAAATTACTTAAAAAGCACGGCAAGCTGGATTTACTTAATAAAAATAACGTCCCCATCTTATAGAAAATATAGCTGTTGTAGGGGATGGTCCAAGTGCAGCCAGCTGCCTTTCGCTGTGGCCCACAAGTAAGCCTTGTGTTTGGAGCTCCTAGGATCAGATGATAAATGTCGCTGGACTCCTTTCCAGGCAGTGCCTTGAGGTAAACCACATCCGTTACAGAGAATGGCCTGCCTGACAGCACATTATTGCCCCTTTCATCCTGAGCATATATAAACATTCAATGGAGACCAGACGATCTGCCTAAGTGTACGCATTTTATGACACCGCTTTCCCCCTCTGGTATACCTGTTCTCTGGCATGGAGAGAGCGGTGTCCTTCTACTATGACACCAGAAGCGTGTGTAGGCCATCTTCTCCAATGACTGGTATCCTTATAAAAGAATCCAATGACTGGTATCCTTATAAAAGAAAGGAGACAGCTTTGGATACAGAGATACAGAGGAGACACAGAGGGGGAAAGGTCATGTGCATCCCATGGAGGCTTTCTCATTTATTTTGCTAAAATACACTTTCTAGGAGCTGCTTAAGAAAAGGATAATGAGGTATTTTTAGACATTGCACAATAAAACTATGTTTATTCTAGGTTCACATTTGATTAAAATTTTTGACAAGCATAGCATTTTATGTTGAAAGTGATTTTCCTTCCAAATTTTGAAAATATTGCTTCAGTGCCTTCACCATCCAGAGCAGCTGTTGAGAAGACTAAGGCCGGTAATATCAACACTCCTATTATATATGACCTGCTCTTCTTTCTGGAGGCTTTTAGGAAATGTGGTAATGGCCTTTGGCATGGGTCTTTGTGTAGTTCTTTCAATCTGAAGAAATGTGCTTTTCCATAACAGATAATTTTTCTGTAATTCTCTTTGGTAGCTTCTGTGATTTCTCTTTTTGGAACACTTAAAAAAAAAAAAAGCAATCAATTTTTTTCCTCTCCAATTCTCCATAAGTGTGTTTTATAGTTTTGTGAGTTGACAATTTTATCTTCCAAGATTTTCATTGGATGTTTCATTTTGGTTATTTTTTTAATTTCTAAGAACATTTTCTTGTTCTCCATTTTTATAGTGCAATTTTATTATATAATGGGGAAATACCTCCCATTATCTTTATGAGGCAATTAATTATGGGATTTTTTAGACGTTCCTGTTTCATTTAGTATTTGCTGTGTAACAAGCTAACTCGTAGCTTAGAGGCTTAGAACAGCAACGATTTATTGTTTCTCACCATTCTATGGGTTGACTGGCTGGTTCTCTGTTGGTCTTGCCTGCACATGCTCATGAGGTTGCAGTCAACAAGTGGGACAACCCAATGGTCAGCAAGGAGGTCTTTTATCTAGGTTGCTTCCAGCAGGGTGATCTCAGGTGTTATGGACATATGTATATTTCTAAGGGTAGAAGAAAAACTTAATTTTATTTAATAGTTAAGGGTATTATAGTCAATATATTTAACTTAGATGAGGAACAGTAAGTTTAGAACTTTTATGTATTGTGCTTATGCTTTATGGAAATTGTGTGGAATTTCCCTGTTTATCGGCGAGGATATTTGTACCGAGTTTACCAAATATTTATAAAGAAGACATATGTGGTGAAATGAAGAGTTACATGAGGAGTCAGGAGACTTGGGTTTGAAAGGTTTGCTGAGTGAATGCATCCTCCATGAACTGATGGTGTTACCCTGAGTGAATCACTTAATTCTCTTGTCCTGGGTATGTTCATCTATAAGACCAACATTTTTAATTCAGTTATCTGCAGCATCTCTTCTACCTTCAGAGTTCTGTGGCTTTTATGCTAAAGTTACTATTTCACATTAGTGTAGAAGATGAATTCAGAGCCTAAGAGAATAAGGGAAAAATTTTTCAAGGCCCTCTCATCAGGGACAGACAGGCTAGAAGTCCTTACATGGCTTGGTCCTGGGCCTCAATCTGAGTCCCCAGCCTTAAGAATTTTACTTCTGTCATCACCAATCCCAGCCCCCAGATCTGTTTATAATAGCATCTTTGCCTGCACTGTACACAGTTTGTCAGTTTTATTGTTCATTTAGATTGAGTCCTGAGTCAAGAATACAACTTCCAATTTTAACATAGTTTCTTTGAAAATATACTTACTTTCAGAGGTCCAGGAAAGATGCAATAAAAGTAGAAAATAATATATATAGATAATATATGTACATATCTATAGTTGATTTCAGTTAAGAATAATTAACACATTCCATTTACTTGTCAATTTTTATGCCACGAAATTGTGGTATTAAGCCTTTGAGTATCACTGGGTCTATTTAACATCTACAAATGATGTAATTGGAAACAATTAATTTTATGGATTTCAAAAAGCAAGCAATTGGAAAGAAGTCTAGATCAAGATATGAATTCAAACCTAGTCCAAGTGAAAAATGTTGCTTTTAATTTGTCCAAGTATGATTTGATCAAGTTGAAAGCCAAAGTTTAATTCCTATCTTCAAATTATTGAATACATCTACATAATAAATTCCTCATCTGTAAATAAAGGTATTAGATTGGAAGAGTAATTCTCTTTCCTTCAACCAGAAATCACAATCTCTAGGGATGAGGCCAAAGAATTTATATTTTTATCAATCACCCAGATGATTCAAATGTACTGCTAACTTTGGGAACCATTAGATTAGACAAAACAGTTATCCCTAAATATACCCATTACCTATCATGTATATTCATTGTTTAATAAAGACACTGTAATCTACTTCTAATCTCTTGTGTTTCTCAGGAAGTATAATAATTCTACTTCTCTGCTTCTCTGCTAAAGAACCTTAAAGAGGAAATGGACAGAGCCAAAGATTGGATGGAAACGTAATTTCAATGTCACAGCTGGATAGTTATTATAAAGCAACATACAAACATTATAATTTAAGGCAATGATATGAAAAGTTAATTTTAAAATATTGAGGGAGAATGTAGAATTAGGTGAAGAGTAAACATTTTTC
This sequence comes from Chaetophractus vellerosus, assembly GCA_004027955.1. Classification (NCBI taxonomy): domain Eukaryota; kingdom Metazoa; phylum Chordata; class Mammalia; order Cingulata; family Chlamyphoridae; genus Chaetophractus; species Chaetophractus vellerosus. Next base: position 4,453 of record PVKH010019993.1, on the reverse strand, counting down.
TGAGGGGACTTTTGCTTTGTTTTCTGGAGCAATGGATTCTACAGATAAGTAGTTTGATAACTTTTTTTTCCATAGATGCTTGAGCAGGCAATGCAATATAGCATAGAAGTTAATAGTGTGGGCCTAAATGGTGTAGAACATTGGGTACTACATAAGAAAAAACAGAGGAGTTTGGGTCTATAGCTGCTATTAATTACACCTTTTATCTACATCTATCTTATAGATCCTATCCTGCAATGAAAACCCTTACCCAGGCACTCAAGCATTTCCAAAATATTGTGGGATTAATATCCTCAAGGATATTAAAATTGTAGAACTTTGTGGGTAGAATGTAGATTAGAGGTCATTTAATTTACCACAAAAATCTAAAAAAAAATGTACAGGATAGGAAACTGAGGCACAGAAAAATTGTGACTTTGTTTTAACTAAAAAATAACTCAGATCATCTTTTTTCTTTTAGCTCCAAGTTTGTTCTTTTATACCATTCTTCCTTGGTCTTTAAAGCAAAATAAAATGAAATGAAAATATGATTACAGATAGGAAGTTCCAAATGAGTAACCTGCAATTGAGTTTTGTTTGGCTCATACGGTTAAAATATTTTCTAAATTAGTAGCCATGACTTAAAATGTGAAATTTTGTGAAAGTATACATTAATAGCATCTTTAAAAAAATTAAATCTGGGAATCTTCCTTGGTCTTTAAAACAAAATAAAATGAAATGAAAATGTGATTACAGATTAGAAGTTCCAAATGAGTAACTTGCAATTGAACTTTGTTTGGCTCATATGGTTAAAATATTTTTTAAATTCGTAGCTATGACTAAAACATGAAATTTTGTAAAAGTACACATTAATAGCGTCTTTAAAAAAAAATTAAATCTGGGAATCTTGAGCCCACCTTTCATCCTGTTAACCCTCAGTAGGAAATGAGTAACAGCTGTCGCTCTTTGAACAGGGCATTTGTCCTCTAGTTCACCTTGGACCCATTGGGTCTATAAGACTGAATCTAGGCAGCGATTCTCATTTATCCTCCTCACGATTGTTTTTCTAACAGTGGAGTTAAAAGGAAATTGAATATTTCTTGTGCCCATGGGTCTCTCAAATTTGGAAAAACGAAAGCATATTCCAGAAAAAAATTTTTCTACCCACTCTCAAATCCTCATTTAGGCATTTAAGTTCAAAATGCCTGCTAGAGTACAGTGATTGTCAACTTCTCTGCTCCATCCTCACACGGGAGCCAGTGCAGTCTCCATTAGTAATAATATTCTGATCTGAGTGGTAGAATGTGTCCAAAGAGAGATGGTTTAGAATCCTAGGCAGGTAAAGAAAGGGTGAGTGAGGTTTGAAAAATTTCCCTCTCCCTTCTAATCTTCTCTAGGAAGGATGCACTTTTCCTCTGCTTCTCCCACTTAAAAATCACTGTCAAGCAGTAGCTGCTTTAAAATAGAATTTCAGTTCTAATGTTCACATTTATATATAATTTGAAACCAAGAATATCTGCTCCTAAACCAAATAATTCTATTGTATGATTCGTTTTTGTTAATCACAAATATATCTGAGAGATTTTAAACTAAGTTCACTTTTAAAGTGCTGATACAATTTTTTAAACTATTTGATTTGGGGGAAATTCCTTTCTTTTATTATGAAGAAAGAATAAGCTTATCCAAGTGAACAATTCAGTATTGACTTTATTGAAAGTTTATGGAGACAATATAAACCATAAGATCAAAAGATGAATGGCCAGGGGAAGATTCAAAGTTTAGTAGACATGACCTGGGAAGCTCAATTAAAATCATAAAATAAATGCTCTCAATGTTCCACAGAGCTTTCAAAGCATTTCTCATATTAGAAAAGAAAATTGAGCTTTCACAACCCAAAGAGGATAAACACTCTCCTAATTTCTTCAGTTGTCCTCCATTTAACAAAACCCAAACATCTGCATTATTGTCATTGCCTAGCACTGGAAGGAAATTCCAGACACTCCATAAAAGTCCATATTTACTTCAACTACAGATGGACTATCTTTTTAAAATAATAACCAATACCAGATTTGACTTTATATCTGAGAACAGAATGCTGAGAATTAATGACCTGAAGTCAAACTGGATATTGAGTAAAACCTTACTAGTTTGCGACAAGATTATTCAAAGAACTGCCTACTTCAAAGTTGCAAGCATTTCTTCCCTAACTGTGAGATAAAATCTGTACTTTTGTGCCGCTGTTCTTCCTTAGGATCAATCCCTTTAATGGGTCATGTACCCGAGCTGATGAAAGTCAAATTGCTTTCAGCCCCATTGTTTGTTTTTAAGTGAATTGAGGAGGTGTAACTTTGATTACATATAAATGCAAGATGACAATGGTTACTTATAAACAAAGCAGACTGAGTTTTCTATAATTTTTCTTCTGTTCCTTACTTTTTCTTTTATCTTAAGTCAAGTTGTTAGGGGGGGAAAGTGGCTAGGTGATCAGAATTTCTTTTTTAAGGAGGTACCAGGGATTGAACCCGGGACCCTCATATATGCAAAGCAGACACTCAACCACTGAGCTACACCTGCTCCACTGAGTCAGAACTTTTGTTCCAATAATGCATGTCTCAAAGTTCTTGTTGGGGAGTCACAGAAAAAAATGATAATAATAGTAAATCATTTATTATGAACGATTGACACATTGTGTGTTAACACAGACAAGGACGGCAGAGCTGAGCAGTGGGGTGGGGTGTTAGTACACATTCCTAGGGCCAGGAATAACCATGTAAAGACTTTTAGCCTGGTCCTCCTTGCCCCGGGTCTTGACAATTTTTTCCCCAAACTTGTTCTCCGGTGGTCTGAATTCAATTTCCATACCCATTTGAAATAGTAACTTTAGTATAAAAGCCACAGAACTCTGAAGGTAGAAGAGATGCTGCAGATAACTGAATTAAAAATGTAGGTCTTACAGATGAACATACCCAGGACAAGAGAATTAAGTGATTCACTCAGGGTAACACTGTCAGTTCATAGAGGATGCATTCATTCAGCTCAACTTTCCAACTCAAGTTTCTCGACTCCTCATTTAAACATCCTCTTCATTTCACCACATATGTCTTCTTTATAAATATTTGGCAAAATAAGGGCAAACGTATTCACTGATGAACAGGGAACTGTCATGCAATTTCCATAAAGTATAAGCACAACACACAAAAATTCCAAATTTACCATCCCATTAACTGGCCTCACTTAAGAGAAATATATTGACCATAATACCATTAAAGATTGAATAAAAATAATTTTCTTCCTCCCTTAGAAATGATTTGTAGGACTGATTTTGATGGTGTATATCCATTTAAAAAGAGGTGTCGAAGAAAATTTGAACTACTACCTTCTTCCTAAGCTATAAGTAAAATTATGGCTTTGTCCTAGTGTGATTCTCATCTACATGCATAGTTTTCCTCCAAGTCGTCTTTTATATTTATCACCATGGAAGAATGCTTGCTGCCCTGGATGTGTGCCTGACCACTAGGAAAATGGCAGATGCATTTCCAGAACCTACATCTCGAATTTTTTCCTTTGTATTTTCTTATTGCCTTTCATGCTATTAGACTAGTAACAGCCACTTTAAAAGTAACAAAGTCCTGATTCAGAAGTGAGATTCTATAAAGCTCTTCAAATAGTTCACCAGGCTTAAAAAAATTAAGCCAGCTCAATGAAGTGGAAGTGTTCCTCCCTCACTCCCTATGGTTTCTGAAAAGCCATTAATGACACATGTCTCCTTCGAAGCATTTATGCTAACATTATTTTCTTTGGTTTGTTTCCCAGCCCTGCTGCCTTTCTTATAAATAATACTTGCAAACAGGAACTCTTAACTGCACGTAATGGGGAGAAAAGTTGTCTGTTTTTTCACTTGCAGCATTTTAGCCTCCAAATGGCTGAAAGGATGACCAGCAATTGTTCACTCAGCCAGTGGGGCATAGAGATAAAAACCATAGTGTCAGGATTACCTCTCATCTAAGCAGCAAGTGAAGATGCACCTTTGAAATATTATGTAGTAGTATTCCCATGAATACTTTTTCCTAAAAGCTGGATTAAACTGTGTATATATATACTTATGCTTTCAATAAAACTGGGCTGGTGATTCAGTTTTTTTTATTTGCCCACCTCCTAATTACATCATATTTATTTAATACCACCATAATTTGTTAAAGAAATAGCATTACTCTTTGCCATTTATTATTGTTTCTTTTCTCTAGGAATTAAAGGACATCCTTTTTATTTATCATTATTATTATTAAAATCATTCCCAGTAGGGAAAATAGGTCATATGCCATGCCAGGTCTAAGACTTGAAATAAGATTGGACACAACCCATAAGCTTTGTTTCATGTTGATCAATTCGTGTTTTAGAGAAAGAATCTGCCCCAACAGGATTTTTTTTTTTTTTTTTTTTTTTTTTTTTTTTTTTTTTTTTTTTTTTTTTTTTT
>PVKH010019992.1:0-14705 GCA_004027955.1 Chaetophractus vellerosus | reverse complement strand
ACACACGTTTTGGGGCTTTGCCATCAGACATAGATCACAATTCAGGCCATAGACAACCCTCTCTTCTTTACAGTTCCTGTATGATACATGATCATATAAACTGGCCTACATCCTCCATTGCAGCATCATCCATGACAATTCCCAGGTCCCACCCCCCCAAAAAAAACACAAATAAACAAACAAACAAACAAAACAAAACAAAAAAAAAACCCTGCATTGCAATTGCTCTTCCCTCACCCTGCTCCCAAAGTGTCCAATGACCCTGGCTCCACATAATTTTGCAATTTCTTGCATTGCATACATCATAACAAAAATATAATGTTATTATGTTCTGCTACTATAAAATAATGGATATCATTGCAGAGAATGTGGAGAATTGGATTAAATTAAAAGGCCAAAAATACCATCCATCCAAAAATGGCTGTATACTATTTCTTTTTTAAAATTTATTCCAATTTTTGCCATTTACAGCTATATGTCATCTTATTTATATTTTTCTGACACTAATTTGTTTAACATTTTATTAAATTCTCATATCAGTAACAACTTTGCCATTCATTATTTTGAGGTTATATATTAATCCATTGAATTTATATGCTATAATTTACCAAATACTTGTAACACATTTGCCTATTTAGATTGCAAATGACAATGTAAATGTAATCTAATAAACATCTCTGCATTTAAAGCTTTTTTTCTTAGTTTATTTCCTTAAAATAGTTAATAAATAGAAGAGTACATGATCCTTTAAATTTTGTATATGCTTATTGCCAATCTGTTTTTGAAGTGATTTTACCAATAAATAGGAGTGCCACTTTCATTGCACTTGCTAGCATTAGTTGTCTTCCATTCCATTTTTGCTTGTTAGACCCCCAAAATATGATACTGTTGATTAATTTTTATTTCTCATTTATTGAGGAATATTTTTTTAAACTAAGATAAATTCTTATCTCTATAGTCTAATTCTTACTTTTATATTTATATGTGGTTATCTATGCATATTTAGGAACTTGTCTATATACATCTTTAATATATAGCTATTTATTTAATAGCTATATCTACATAGATATAGGTTTGGATATATATATCTATATATATTTAATGCAGATTTATAGATGTTTTCTCTGCACCACAAAACTTCCTGGACTCTGAAAACACAGCAGCGGGTGAAGCAGACTTCTAAACTACAACGGAAGTAACCAGTAGTAAAAAAGCTTGCTATGTTTAATATTGCTGTCTTTCCAGAAGACTCAAGATTTAAGATATCCTTACTGAAATATATGAATTCAAGGACTATAATAAAATCCAGAGGTGAATTTTCAAATCCTTTTCTGTCTTACTTAGTGTCTGTATACTTTTATTGACATTGATGTCACTCCCTGTGGGTTAAGGCAAGAGATTATGTATGGTATGAGTTCTCTTCAGATATAGGTTGGTCTATAATATCTTGGATACAGAGAGAGTAAACTGAGGGAATGCTGCCCTATCTGAAGATTATGATCTGGGTGTTTTCAATCCATTCCAACATTCTTGGAATGTACGTTACCTCCAGTTCACTAATATCTTTTTCAAAGGCATAATATTTTGTGGAATTCCTGCATTCAGCATTCTAGTCTGTGGGGAAAGCTCATTTACCAGCTGTGCTTTCCATACACTCCTAGCAGGTCCTAAAGATTTAAATCCAGATTAATCTTTTCTCTTTAACTTCTTTTTTACAAATTAAGTCAAGTAACCTTAAAGCCACTAAATGTGTCTTCTCCATTTTGTATTAAATATTTAACAGGTCTTTTTTGCCTTTTTTTTTTTTTGGTACTTGTAGATGTAGGTGTTTTACGGAGATTGTAGTTGGACTCAAGATCTTAAAATAATCAGATTTTTCACCATTTTCTTGTCCGTTAATCTTAAACTGCCCTAAAAACAGGCCTGAATTGTTTGCTTCATATTGATTCATAGTGATTGATCTATTACCCTTGAACTTTTGAACTTTGAATTGCATAATCAGGCTGCTAGGTACCAGTAAATCTCAAAATCATGCTCTATGGACAGGTCATTGATCCATATGAAATGAAAAATTACACCATAGACAAGTTAATCACTCCCAAACTTATTAGGATTTCTAGAATATCTTTTATGGGGAAATAAAAAACTGCAGAGAATATCAGAGTTTTCTGAAGTGTGTCACATGCCTAATAGTGCAATTGACTCCTCTTTCATTGAGAGGTAAAAATGCTAAAGTTTATAGAAATTAGATCTTTCTTAGTAGAATGAAACATGTTAATCAACAAAATCACTGTAAAGTGAAACATTAGGGGAGATAATTCAAACAGTCTTTCCATTTCTTATCTTCTTACCTGTATGAATAACATTCTGGTATGTATTCACTTGCTATTTGGACTTTATAACAAAGTTTCACAGTAATTTTCTGTGATTTCTTAATATATAGTAATTTTTTAGTTAGCTAATTAACCACATCACCCTGACTAAGTTTTGGACCTGCTGGACTTACATATTAAATATTCTCAAACACGCAGCCATGTCTAATTTATTTTTAAAAATCTAAACTATCAAATCTCTATGTGCTTTGTAGTTGGTATTGTGCCTTCAGATATTTTACAGTTCTTTACCTTATGCAAATTAAGATATATTTGTTATTTAAATGGAAAATCTGAGAAGTCGTGCTATATAATGTGAGGGGTTACACTTAATAATGTTGGTTTAGTTCATTTTAAAATAATTCATATTTCTTTGTAAATATATGAAGTATACATAGATGAACATAATTTGAAAAAAGACTGAAATATATATAAACATTTCTTTGTCATAATTCCTTTTCTCAAAATTTGAAGAAATTATTGTTTTTATTATTATTATTTTCTCTCATAATATTGTAGGTCCTTAATTGTTGTTCCAACTTTGTCTCTCTCTAAACTTCTAGAAAGGAGGTAAAATCAACATATGATTTTAAAGAACTTTAACGAAACAATTCTATTAAAATTTAATTAGTTGCGTTTTGTGGAACATGGCTATTTAAGATTGCTTTTGGGGGAGAGAAAACAGTAACCAGAAATCATCTAAAATCAGTGTTAATCCATCTTTACAGATGTTCCATATAGGTATAGGAAATGTAGGAGAGTAAATAGGGTAAAGCTATTTATTACCCTGGTTTCAAGAGTACATTGTAAAAGTTGACAAAGAATTATAATGAATTTAAGGGTGGAGGAATAATCTCAACTTGGCAAGCATCTACTGTGAAAAAGCTCTGTATTGAGTATGGATTTGTAAATTAATTAGCATTAATTGGAGGTCTACTATATAATGGGCACTGCGGTAAACATTGGAGAATGGCTAGTAAATAACAAGGGTCCCAATCCCCAGCAGAGCCCTGATGTAAACTCTAGTAGAGGAAGATACTCATACATGTGGTTGAATCAGCCAGTTAAAGGGATAAATCCCGCAATGTAGTTAGGTTCAAGGAACAATAGGAACTTGAATGAAGGGCGGTTGACCAAATCTGAGCAGTTCAAAACAATCTATATATGGGAAGTGAGACTGTAACTGTGTCTTGAAATATTAATAAAAGTACTGACAAAGTGTTTAGGAATGAAAGAAAAAGGATATTCCAGCCAGACAGCATAACTAATTGATCCTAAAACATATCAAGCCAGTGTACCAAATTGTTTTGGTAGTTTTAATTAACCACATAATTAAAAAATACTCATTTGTAACTTTCACTGTAATATGTGAGCCTTTCTCACTTTCATACAAAATATAGCTGGAAAGTTATCAAAGACTGATGATTCAAATCAAATTTCTATTTGACTTCAGATAATTCTAATTCTTTGGTGAAGATGTAATTCGATTTGTTTGTTTCTCTGCTGTTGCTGCTTTGGCGGTGGTGGGGGGGTGTTACTTAAAACTGCAGATTCCCAGGAAAAGCAAGAGCCTGCTTTTAGGTCACCCTGCTGCTTCCTAGGTAGGTGAGCATATGTAAGTGACTTAACCTCTCTGATCCTTTGCCTGCTCAACAAAATAGGGATGATAATAGTAACTTGTCCTGGTTTGTATGAAGTTCTACACACAATACTTGTCCCATGTTGTCATCTAATACCACTATTAGTCACTATTAGTATTAGCATTATCATCATCATCTTCAGCATCATCATCTTCATCACCATTTTCACAATGATCCAGTTAGGAGGAAAATGTTATATTGATAGTGCAGATATGTGCAAGAAAAAAATTATGTTTTGCAAAACAGCAAAGTCAACTGAATCTTTCATTTCCTAAAGATCAGTCATAATGAATAGGAAAGGAATCCATTGTTGTTTCTTTTTATTTTTTTTATTAAATTCTATTTTTCTCTGTAGCTAGGTTAATATCAGTAATTTTATTCAAAACACACTCCTTTCCTTCCTGGCTTTTTTTCTTGAATTTCGAAAAGTTGCTTGCCAAATGTCTTTCATTTTATAAATAAATCACTTAACTTATTTTTGTAGATTACTACAGTGTTTCTACTCATTACATAACTATCTTGAACAAAAATAGTCCATATTTTCTCTAAGTTATAGTTTGTCTCACAATTTTTAGAATTTAAAATTGGGAAGGATAATGAATATAAAATAAAATTGTTCACTCCATTTTTAAAGGACCATTATACCTCTTTTTGTATTATCACTGAAACTGAATTGAAATTTCAGGCACACAGGATAGTGTCTTTCCTAAAGGATTTTGGAAATCATTTGGGTTTTGGAGAGAAAACATTGAATTTGGCACTTGAAGATATAATTTAAATCCCAAATTCTGTCTCTTATAAACTGTGGGATCTTAAATTAGTCACAGAATTTCTTTGAAATGCCTTTTGAAAATTTAATTTGAAATGATAGGGTCATTCATTTTGTTTTTTGTTGCAATAATGAATTGAGATAAAACTTTTTGCTGATTGTGCTCTCATCAATGAATCCAAGGTAGTATTATGAATATAGGTGTAATTACTGATTAAAAATGCTGCTGGGGCAAGTCAGTGGGAGCATGTATTTATTAGTACATGAAAATTTTCTTTCCTTCAGCTCCAGTAATGAAAACTTATTCAGAAAGATTATGTCAAATGTTTATGTCAGAAGTCATTGCTTTTTGAAAGCTTAACAGTTATGAAAAATAAAATAAAATGCAAAGCCTGGGATTTTCCTTTTTTTCTGGTTATTTAATGGCTTTCATTCTCCAAGGACTATCTATGCTTGCTATTAATTGCATTTAAAAATCAAACCATGCAGCTCTTTTTTTCTTACTTTTCTTTGGCTTAGAGGCTCTGCAATACATTTAGGACTTAGAGTTCACCATGGTTTTCGAAATTCTTTGACAGTGAGAGCTTCTTTCATCTTTCTTCCCATCTGCAGCGTCTCACCTTCCACCTTTTCAGGCACTATGTAATTATCATGTCCTCGGACTACTTTTCTTTTCTCCATCAGCTTTGACAAGAAGATGGATCCTCTAGCTACAGAGTACATGTCATTGTTCATGAAGCACTTGCTCAACAGGAACTTAAATATTAATTGTGAAAAAAACGGCATGGGGTAAAGATCTTTGATGAACTAAAATTGCTGTTGTGCTATGATGTGAAGGGCCTTTAATTTTGCCATCTGGGTCTAATTGACAGAGAATGACTAAGAATTGTGGCTGGAGAATTGGTGAACTTTGCGTATGGACAATTAACTAGAAAAAGAACAAGCCAGTATGGAAAATTATGGGTATCTCTAAAAACTAGATGCCTGCCTACCTTTGGACTATGCAGCCAATTTTCAATCAACATGACACATTTCTAGCACTGAACAGTAATTTAGACTGCAGTCAAAATTAGTTTTGGAGCATTTTGGCCTAAATGAACACTTCAGTACCCTATAGAAATCATATCCCTTATTATATGATCCCTCAATGTTTTCCATGTCATGTTATTTCCCTAACACTTCCTATTAAAATCAAGAAAATGTTTTGCCATATCTCTGACAGGGATTGTAGATATTCTATTCATATGATTTAGTAGACATTCGTCTGTGGAAGAAAATAAAGTAAACTATAAGTATCTTTTCTTAAATTAAAATAAATTGATTCTGGGTATATTAAAATTATGCTTTTATTTTTTAAAAAAAGGATGAAAGAGAGCTGTATTGAGTTTAATTACCAGATGTTTGGAAAATGATCAATTTATAATATAACCAGTAAGAAGAGAGTTGTTAACCCTGATCTTTTTATACATGTTGTTTACCAATTTCAATCTTTTAACTGATCTTTTTCATTTAAATCAACTTAATTGAATAAATACACATCCTAAATCTCCTGCATCTGATATTGTCTTATAGTTATCATGGAAGAATTATTTTAAGGCATATTTGTTTCATTGCAAAAGTAATAAAACAATTGTTTTCCTTATAACCATTAATTAGCTATATAAAAATTAAATTTTATTTATAAATAAATGACTGAGGTTTTGACCATTATATTTTTAAAAAATAATATTTGAAGTTTATATTTCGTGTCTGGTCCCTGTAACTTTAAAAATGAGCTTTGGCTGGGGAACTCTATGGATAAATTTTGGTTAGCTCCTGAATTCACATGCATTGAAAATTATAATTTTACAAACCTTTTAGCTTAATCTTCTGCTTTTAAAGATAAAGGAACTAAGACCCAAAGCTGCTCAGTTTTCCAAGTTAGTACCACACCTGCCTCCAGAGCCTGTTCTCCTGATTTCAGTCTTAAACTCAACCTACCACAACATATTGGGAAGAATTGCAAATGCAATTCCAATATATTAATTATAACTTTAAGATGAAGGGAACTTTGTGGAAACAAATAAGTATAGAGCAACTATATAAAAAATGGAATTTAGTGCCTCCATATAAAGTTTAAAGGATATTAGAAAAATCAATTTGAATTTTAATGGGATGAGGCAAAAAGAGAACAAATTTCCAGGAGGGAATAGAACTGAGTGTAGCACTTAAAATTTATCTGGAAAGGAGAAAAATAGCAAATAAAACAACCTTTTCCAGTAACTCCTTAGGAGGCATCACTATATAAGAATGACCAAATTTGTGTATGACACGTGTCTCAAAAGCTAATATATGTTTCATTTCTTATCCAGTTCTTTTGGCATCTTATAGCCATTGCTTGTATATTTTAGTAAAATACATGCTTCTGTAATATATTTCCTAAGTGCTGTTTCTCCACTCAACTGTTGGGATGATGTTGGCATTGATTTTTAGAAGGAATATAAGCATTTATGGGATCTATATGCTACTCCCTCTGTTTCCAGCCATGATAACGGTTTACATGTGCTGGAATTTGGCATTTCAAAAATAATTAAAGGTCTTTCTATTATTTACAGTTTTCCTAAATATTATGCCAAAATTTCTTTCTTTGTTATCGTACTGGGAAATGCAAATCAAGCACTTTCACAAAGTCACACAGCATCAGATTGTTGAAACATCAGAGGTTGCTGAACTTTTCTCCCCTGTTGAACCAGTCAGTATGGTCAAAATGAAGATGCCAACATCACTTCATTTTAATCTCAAGCATTTAATTATAATAATGCATGTCTTGGGATATGAGGTATTGTCCTGTCCATGGAATATGCTTCCAGCCCCTTGAAAAAGTCATTAGAATAAAGACAATATATAGGGCATACAAACCAGTGAATGATTTTCCACCCTCATTTTGCTGTGCTAAAAAAGAAGTATGTATATTTCCTCTGAGTCAAATGATTCTCCCTATGTGTCTTCTGTACACTACTATTAACCAGCAATGAGATCTTCCATACACTGATATCAGGCTTCTATTTCTCTTCATGCCTGCCAAAACACCCTCTTTTAATAATACCCTAAAACGGATCTTTCCTGTCCTTTTTCTTATATGAATGTATTATTGTTACTGTGTTTTATTAACATCACCAGTGCTGTCTCCTAGGTAAAAGATTAATTATGTGGCTATGATTCACAGAAATGGAGCAGTGACTGAATTACTGAGAGGATATATCATAAAATCAATTATTGTTATATCGCAGCAAAAACTCTTTCTAAGACGAAATAAAGAAACACTCTTCAATATATTAACTGCCGATAAGTCAGGAAAAACCATCTCAAATCTTTGTTAGAAGTGGATGGGTAGCCACAAGGGAATCAATAGACCAATAAGCAATGCCTACCTAACTCTGATAAATGGAGTTCTGAATTTATCATTATGCCACCCCTTAGTGGGTATCTTTTTATTGTTAATTAATTAAATTTGGGTTAACTATATTTCTGTGAACCTTCAATAACTGGCGGGTATTATGGGAGAATCAAAGCCTCACTTCTAATTATAAAGTCATGATTGTGATTTGTTGTCTTTATTTTTTTTCTTCTAAAATACTATCTCTGGGACCATGTTTTACTTTCTGGGTTCTTTCAAGAAATTCATAATAACTTTCAAATATCATGGTAGAACAAAAATGTATAAAAAAATTTTTTTTAAATACACTCTTCTTATAACATTGAACACTATATCTTTGCATTAATTTCTGTTACCACCTAGTGCTTTAGACTTCATTGACTAACTCAGTTTAATTTAATTAATTAATTTATTTAACAGAAGGTAGGGGAGTGGGAATTATTTAAGTTAGTGTGGTCTGGGAAAACATCTTTGAAGAACTGTGACTTGAATATGATCTTGAATGACAAATAGGAAATATTAATGAAACTATCTGGAGAAGACAATCGAAGTCAGAAAATATTAGGTGCAAAACCATCCACTCCAAACTCTTGCCATCATTATCCTTACTCTTTTAATTTTCTTTATAGATAAATGATCACACACAGACAAACACACACACAAGTATACTGAGTCTGCCTTCCCTTATAAGAAACTCCATAAAGACAAAGGCTTAGTTGGGTTCACCACAATACACCTAGCACCAAAAATAATGTGATTACTGAGAAGGTGCTCAGTAAGTATATTTTTGAATGAATTCAAGACCTGGTTGCTGGAATGTGTCATGTCTGATGATCTCAAAATAATTTTGTCCACATTTTCTTTTTTTTCTCTCTTTAGATTGTTTTTTTTTTTAAAGAAACTTTAGATTACATAAATGTTACAAAAAATTATAGAGGATTCCCATATGCTCCACTCCCTCCCCCTCCCACAATTTCCCATTTTAACAACATCTTTCACTAGTGTGGTACATTCATTACAATTGATGAACACATATTGATACAGTACCACTAACTGTGGATTATAGTTTACATTATAGTTTACACTCTCTCCCGCACAATTTTGTAATATATGGTAAGATATATAATGGTCTGTATCCATCATTGCAACATTATGTAGGATAATTCTGACATCCTGAAAATGCCCCCATGTTACACCTATTTTTCCCTCTCCCTCCCCTCAGAACCTCCAGTGGCCATTGCCTCCATATCAATGATAAAAGTTCTTCCATTGCTAGAATAACAATAAGTCTACAGTAGAATACCAGTAAGTCTACTTTAATCCATTGCTCGTTCCCCAATCTTGAAGATTTGGGGATGATGATGTTCACTCTGCCTTTAATTGAGAGGGAGCTTAGATCCCATGGGGCAGATAGATGGAACTCTCTTGCTTACAGTTGCAGACTCTGTTCCTTAGAATGGGCATTGTCCATCATCTTCACCTTGTTATTGCCCTGGGTGAATCCAATGAACTGGAGAGTAGGTGCTGCAACTCTGCTGAGATTCAAGGCCCAACTGGCACATGGACAGACCCAAGATTTAAGTCTCTTGGACATACACTTATCAAGTATAGTCCTAACTATAGGTTCAAATAGAAGGGGCAGAAGAGTCATGTGTAGGGAAAACACAAATAAACATATGTCTTTAGTTAGCTTGATATAATATCTGTTGCTACATTTGTTTGAGAAGCAGACAAGGTGGTGGAGAAAACCTCAAAATAGAGGTCAGCTTATAATACATGCCTATGTAGCATTAACAACATAAATATTGATAAAGACCATAAAATAATATTTTATAATTATAAAAGTAATAAATATTTTTGAAAAAAATGGGAAAATATTAAAATATGAAGAGGCTAATGAATAGCATTTTTGTTCTTACTATCCAGAGATAGAGATAATTGCCTTGCATACAATTTTAGAGCCAAATTTAATTAGAAATTTAAAATATCATAGTGTTTATTAAAGCCCTTTAAACTTTAATTTCTGTTAAATTAAATTCAAATTCCTTTTTTAAGTGTCTTTAAATAATTTGTGGAAAGTGATAATGGGGCTATTAGTTCTGGGCAAGTTTTCAAATAATTTAAACTAAGTAAAATGTTCAATTATTAAAAGTAGGCAAGTTGTATGAACTCAACCAATAGCAGTAGTGAAAACAAACGCGATATTCCATTAATCCCTGGCTAAAGTGAAGTAAACCTTATAAATATGTTATTAAGTTGAAATACAAACACTCAGCTTTCTATAATAAAACATTTTTAAGCATGTGAGAAAGAAGATATATCAGAATTAAAAAGCTGCAGATAGGAGCTTTTTTATTTGCAAATGGAAAAGGTTCCCAACCTTTTTTGGTAAACATGAGAATATAAATTAAGAATACTATATTACTTCACCCTTATTAGATTGGCAAAAATTAAGAAGTATGACAACATCAAATGTTGTAGAGAAAGTCGATCAATAGGTTTACTTCTACACTGACAGTGGGAGTATAAATTGACACAACAATTTTAACATGATCCTGTACAGTTTAGCATTGATATTCCCTGTGCCCCAGCTATGCTGCATTGATGAGGATAGTCAAGAGAAAATCTGGTGCACGTGACCAGAAGACATGTACAAGAATGTCCACAGTATTTGTAGTAGCAGAAATGTGGAAACATTTGCTTATGGGTGAGATAGTATAAATAAATTATAATTTATTAACCCAATAGAATACTATTAGAGGGAAAGTGGATGAGTTACACCCACATGAAACAATTTGGAGAAATCTAGGATTGTTCAGTGAAAATACCCAGATGCAGAAGTCTTCATATAATAGGATTTTAAAAAATATAACACTCAAAAGCAAACGTCAATAAACAGTATATATTTTAGGCACACATATGTATGTTATGACATTATAAGCATAAAATAAAATGGTGAGCATACATTTTAAACCTCTGGAAGAGGGCAGAAATACTATATTTGGAAAGAGTACACATGAATAGACATGTTAGTAATCTTTTTTGTTTTTAGTTTCTGAGGCATTCATTGGGATTTATATTTTAATTAATTAATAAGGACTATGTGGGACCATAGGTAATGATAATTTTGAACCAAAGATCATGGTTACTCCAATTTGGGACACATAAGAGCCAAATCATCACCATTATCATCATCACATTAATAGAGATACTAATATAAGTGAGAATCATAACTCTATGATTTATCAGTGGTCTCTCTTTTCTCTTTCTCTCTCATTCTCTCACTCTCTCTCCAATTCTTCATCCTGGGTTTTGCCCCATTTTGATTATGGCTTCCATGAAGTTTGTTTGCTTTTCTCAATCCTCTTCATTCTACAGATACTATTTTCGTGTCTTCCTGAAAATATTTTAGAAGAGTGTAGCTGTCACTAGCTGGAAATTCCAAGATAGTGGCATGTCTAAAGTGATGAATTTGTGTTTGGGGTAAACTTTAATACCAATTCATTGTTTCTCAAGATGCAGAACTATGGTCATAAAAGTCAACTATTACTTTCAAAATACTTCAAGGAATCAACTGACTAGACAAATATTTATTCCAATAACATTGTTCATCACATCTAAAGCAGGATAGAGAAAATTCACTGTGAAATGACCAAAAGTCAAAAACCTAGCTTCTTATAACAGACATCCTGACCTTTCTAGAATTCATTCTGAATGCATGGAAAACATTATTTAATAACCTGGAATCAAGACAGAATGGGTGTCAGTACTATGGTCACTTATAACAATTAAGGGTTACACTTCATTGCCATTAGACACTTGCTCTAAAGTTTTCAATTTGAC
Organism: Chaetophractus vellerosus; assembly: GCA_004027955.1. Classification (NCBI taxonomy): domain Eukaryota; kingdom Metazoa; phylum Chordata; class Mammalia; order Cingulata; family Chlamyphoridae; genus Chaetophractus; species Chaetophractus vellerosus. The sequence goes on along the minus strand of PVKH010019992.1, from coordinate 2,666 downwards.
AATATTAAGTCCAGTTGTTTTTTTTAAATAAAGAGACTTTGTTTGATTTTAAAATAATATTAATTTGAAGTATTATGGTGGGTTGGGTTTTAATATCAAAGTAAATGGTAACTTTCCATTATCATTCATAAATAAAGGATAAAGTACAATTCAAAACCAAGTGACAGGGCCGGCCGTATAGCCCAGTGGATAGGGCGCCGACATACCACATGGGAGGCCCCAGGTTCGGTTCCCGGGGACCTCTCGTAGCCGGCAGACCGCCTTGAGAAGGGCAAGCCGCCGTGGGCGGGCAAAGCCGCCGTGGGCAGGGCCAAAAGCTGCTACGGACAGGGCAAAGCCGCCACGGGCAGGGCAGGTAGCCCACGAACGGAGTGCAGCCAGCCAACCGCGAACTGAAGCAGAGCCAGATGTGAATGGAAGCAGAAGCCGCCCACAAGCGGGGCAAAGCCGCCTGCGCGGTGACCAGTCTCGGTGCGTCGCCCCAACGGGGGGGAGACAAAGCAGACATAGAGGAACACAACAATGGACACACAGCAAGAGCAAGCAGAAAGGGGGGGGGGATATGTAATAAATTAAAAATAGATAAATAAATAAATAAACCTTTTAAAAAAAACAAACAAAAAACCAAGTGACAGAATAATGAGCTCAGGGGCTAAATGTGACAGGATACTTATGAAGATACAGCACATCCTAAAAAGAATTACAAAAAAACTTAGACATATATTTGTTTGAATCTTGGCTTTGTCACGCTAAACATACTGATTTGCTTATTTTTTCTCAACCTCGTCCTTCTTAACTGAAATAATATTAACTATCCTTTAGGCTTATTTAGAAAAGTATATATAAGGATAGATGGAAAGCAAGTAGCATAAAATCTGGCATATTGTAGGCACTAGGTGTGTGGTAACAATTACAGCTTTTATAACAACAATCTTTTAATTGAAAAAAAAAATTTAATACATCCGAAACAACTATGTAACATTAGGAAATGCAGTAATACACATCTTTCAAAACCACTCTTTTGCAGTCTTAGCCAGTATAGCCATAAAGAGATCCAGGCACATGAGCAGTGGTAGTCTATAGAACATGAGGGCAAATGGGACATGGCTTATCCTTCAAGGGGCTGATTCGAAGGAGGCAGGTACAGCTGCTTGTACCTCCTCCAGGCAGGTAGATGTCTTTTCAGCGTTCCACAAGAAAATTTCAGAAGAGTATGTTACTTATTATTATAAGTATTTGATGTTATGGCCAACACTTTCTTCCTTTTGTTACAAAAATGTAATTATTTTTGAAGAGTAAAGTTGTTTTGTTTTGGGATTTTTTTGCTACTTTTTAGGACAGATGACTTTCTTTAAATTAGCTGACCACAACCTGATATAATACCAAAGTTAAGAAAGTTGGTAGCCAAATCTATGAGCAGTAATAACTAGAATGTATAACATTTAAATGAAGAATAATAACTACTATATTAAAATAAAGTAAAATTTAAAATATTTGTGTTTATGTATCAGAAAAAATAAATAAGTTGTGGTAAAGATTTCCCTAATAAAAAATGATAGACCCAACATGAATTTAAAGAAATTAATTCAAATATAGCTTGCATCAGAGATGAGTCACAAAAATGAACACAGATCAATGAATAAAGCCACCTTTTGAATTACCTGAAAATCACAAGAATGTACCAAAGATGGGGTGAATCAATTGGTTTTTCATTGTTAGTTTCACAAAGGACCTTTATAAAACTTAAAGAAAGATAGTTGTAATCCAAAGAAGCTGCTTATAAATACTCCTTATTCTCTCAGGAATGTATTTCAGATTCACGTTCCTAATATTCAGAGGCACAGAATAATAAGAGTTTCTAGAAAACCTGAAGAAAAGATATGCACATACCCTTAGATTATGACTTTGAATGCCATTTATCCTTAAGGAAATGCCACATGAAAAAAAAATGTGTGTTTGTGAATACATATGTACATATTTTAAAACTGAGATACTATGCCTTTCAAATACAGTACATTAGATAATTCTGTGAAAATAGCAACAGTTTGGGTAATACAATAGATTTACACAGTTCATCTTAAAACCTCATTTTCACTTTTAGATTCTGCTTCCTCATCCAAATTATTTACAGGATCTGTTAATGTGCATAAAAATTTGTTTATAACATTTTTATTCTATTCTATAGCTCCGAAGTTTTTATTTGAGAGACAAAAATTGTAATAAAACACCACAAAGTATGCAGTAAAAGGAGAGAAAGTCAATATTAGGAAGATTTTAATATATACATTGGAAAAGCAATCATTGCAAGACTATGAGGTGCGGGTTTTCAAACTTCTTAATAGTCTGTACTGAAAAATAAATCATAAAAATGTACTTTGCATTCCAATAATAAATGTTTGCAAAACTTTCCTCTATGGACATTAAGATGATTATAAAAGGATACTATGAACAACTTTATGCTATTAATTACACTACCTTTCTATGGCTATTTTAACAAGTGACAACAAACTTGGTGGCTTAAGAGAGCAGAAATTTATTCTCACAATTCTGGAAGCCAAAAGTCCAAAACCAGTATCACTAGGTGGAAATCAGGGTGTTGGCAGGGCTGTACTCCCTCTGGAGACTGTATGGGAGAAAACATTCCTTGTCTCTTTCAGCTCCTGGTG